>JAWPHD010013318.1:0-22500 GCA_037043455.1 Cyrtodaria siliqua
CTGTATATAAAACACGTTGAACATGTTCAATATTTTTTCTCGCCAGAGCATAGTAAATATAAGCAAGGACTTACATCTATCATGCAAAAAACAAAATATTATAATGCTAAAAAGTAGTAAAATGGGAAAAGTGATATATATGATACATTGAATTAGGAGAAAAAAATATAATACATTTCAGCCCGTATAAAATACTGAAAAATGCAGAAGTCTGAGGAAAGATCATGTCAGCCTATAAGAGTATCAAGGATAGTTCTTTGAAATCTACATCGGCCATTATACTGATCCATTAGATAGAAACAGGCAATGACATGTAAGTAGATAAAGGCCCATTATTCACAAACTAATCAATAATTTTACCATACTAGAAGTGAACAGTTACCCAAAAAAATACATTTTCAATTGTGTGGGCTTCAGCGTCTCCACGTTTTTTGGACATCACTGTTGTGTCCCCCGTATCATTGTATTTCTAACACATCATATGTACTGGACAATATTTCCCTAACGTTTCAACTATTATAAAAGTTAAGTTTACATTCAACTACATGACACACTTACTTTTCCGGCCTATGTTAACATCAACTGCAAGGACACAATAATCTTTCCCTGCTATGTTTACATTAACTGCATGACACACTTAACTTTTCCCTGCTATGTTTTACAGTCTTACTTCCGTTCCCATACGGCGATAAAATCCAGGATCTTTTTCTTCTTGTGGTAGCTCGTATTGCTCCCTCCATTGTTTGCTGTAATTTTCTTTCTCTTGCCTTAACATCTACTCAGCCCTGGTTCAAAATGTTTCAGACTCTTGCTTCCCCTTAAAGTTTTAACAATTTATTAGACACGATGGATTAAGAGTGTCACGAATTCAACAAGAAGGGCTGATGGCTAAACATATATAGGTCTCGAAATCAATCAAGAGAGATGTGACAAACATTTACGACATGATTACGACAGATAAAAAGGACAATCAGGCTCTCTTACCGCTTGCAGTCTCGAGATCCCACTGCTACCAGTCGATTTATCAAATGAGAAAACAAAAAATACGGAGGTCGTCCAACACATAGGCATGAATTGATACAGGGTTCAAATACACATCACGGCATCCTACAGTGGCAATTCAAACATCTAGTAAATAAATATAACCAAAAAAACAGTATCAAATGTAATTTAACTGTTAACTTAAGCTACCTGTTGTAAGCAGTTTGCTTCTTAGGGCTGGATGGTATTCCTGGGTAGAACCAGTACAAGAAATGCAGATAAAGTGTCTTGCTCAGGGACACCGCATATGGTTTTGGCGGGATCGAACCCACGACTGTTGGATCATGAGTCCAATGCGTACCACAAGACCACAGCGCTACACAACCACTAGACCACGAAGTAACGAGGTACTAGTAGTGTATGTCTGGGTCGCTGAAAAATAAATGGTATTGTACCATACACCCAAACATATGGTTTGAAGGTTAAATGGGTTTTAACGTCATTTTCAGCATATTTAGGCTATATATGAGACAATCGATTGTGTCGTGGTAGAGGCAAATCACTCACTTCTACTCCCTTGGTAGAAACACTACTGAATTAAAAGAATAGTTATATAATGAAATATGCACTTTGCTGCACCATAGAAATATTGCAATTATCTATAGAACATACATCTCATGTACCCCCCTACCATGTATTATCTAACACGCCACAAATCGCGCTGCGCGGTGCCCCTACCATGCGCGCGGTGTCCCCAACCATGTATATCGTAACACACGCTGTCGCACGCCTGCGCAGCGAAGAAGGTATTGTGCGACGCTCGCATGCTAGCTACTTAACTAGTACCTGGAGAGTCATAGCTTCTATCTGTACATGTCCTGTGTTCAAAGCAAACTTCGCCTATATTGCGTAAGTCATAATAGTAATAGTGTTAATACGTTAATGTTGTAAACTGTGACAATCAAAGAATATACAAGCCTTGAAAAAAATCAGGGTAATAAACACCTCACAACATACTTACTGATTTAATAACATAAATCCATTCAATGTCGTGCTGTCTTTAACAATGAAGTCTACCATATCTATAAAATAAAATTGTTTGAAATTATAAACAGTTTTGATGTTAACACGAGGTTTGAAATTAGATATAATCTTTTCCACATTAAATACTGTATAACGCAAACCATGGCATTGACTGTGACGTTAAGGTTATGACTGTAAATAAAAGGACCGTGTTGCTGACGTCGACGTCCCATCCGTGCATAACGGATCAATTAAGTAGAATAATTTATGTTAAAAATATACTCAAACTGATTTAAAATATAAATAAATAGATTATTTAACTTGCTGGGGTTCTGATATAGGGAAATCCTTCCACTCGATGGTAGTGTTGTTTTGCTTTTTCATTCACTCGCATACGCTCGTTCGTGAAAAGAACAACACGTCTACCATCTACGTGAAGGATATCCCTACAATCGATACCAACATAGTTAATAATCTCTATTTACTTCAAGGTTGGGAATAAAGATAACTTTCAGAAAGAAAGCAACATACTTATTATAGCCATTTCAATATTCTTTCTGCGTGTGTCTGAAACTTAAGGATTGGTTTACAGAACAATAATAAAACAGTATTAAACACTAACTCTAAACCCGCTAAGCACTGACTATAATAGCCTATGCGTCCATTGTAAATCCAGATCCGCTGCTGATCAGTCATTTTCACAAAACACCCCTTTGTCACATAAATGGAATTGGTATTAATCAAAGAAAGAACAGTCCCTTATGTATATGTAGCGGGTTAAGGGTTAAATGAGTATTTTAACATGACATATTGATCAGGAATACGAATCAGAAAGTGATAAAAAATAATTTAAGCAATCCATTTAAACATATCCCCAGCCTAAAATTGTTTTAACCGAAAATCTCACATGCACCTATATTTACTTTTCATATTCATTTCAGTATTTGAAAAGTGGTGTCCAATCACACAAGTTAATATAAGCAAGAGCGATCATGGTGCGTACTACAATTGGTCTCAGTATATCAGTAGCTTGAAACCTCGACATGCTCTGTATATATGTATACCTGTCTGGAAATTGAAAAATACATACTAAACAGCTACAATAGCACGAGCTTGGGATAGTAACAGCCTAACTATAGCACGAGCTTGGGATATTAACAGCTAAACATAGCACGAGCCTTGGATATTAACAGCTAACAATAAGCACGAGCTTGGATATTAACAGTCTAACAATAGCACGAGCTTGGGATACTAACAGCTAACAATAGCACGAGCTTGGGATATTACAGCTAACAATAGCACGAGCTTGGCATAATTACAGCTACAATAGCACGAGCTTGGGATATTAACAGCTAACAATAGCACACGAGCTTGGAATACTAACAGCTAAACAATAGCACGAGCTTGGGATATTAACAGCAAACAATAGCACGAGCTTGGAATACTAACAGCTAACAATTGCACGAGCTTGGGATATTAACAGCTACAATAGCACGAGCTTGGGATATTAACAGCTAACAATAGCACGAGATTGGGGAAACTAGCAGCTAACAATAGCACGAGATTGGGAAACTAGCAGCTGACAATAGCACAAGATTGGGAGACTACAGCTAACAATAGGCACGAGATTGGGATATTAACAGTTGAGGTAACAACAACACGATAGAGAGGCTAACAGCTGATTATTGAGAATGAAGGACTAACAGCTTAACACTAGCACGAGAAATTGGAAGCCTAGCAAATAACAATAGCACGAATGGGATACTAATAGCTAAAATATGAGGAATTATGGACTAGCTGATACAAGAGCACGAACATTGGAAACTTTACAGCTAACAATAACATGAGAATAGGTAGACTAGATAGATAACAATAGCACGAGAATTATGACTAACAGCAAACAATACCGATGATGCGTGATTAACACTACCAACAGCACGGAAAACGAACTTACAGGCAACATGATATAGACAATAAATACTTGCACATAACAGGTTGAAAATGAGGACTAGGGAATTAGCCCATTCTGTGCTTGACTTAGCCATTCTGTGCTACTTTAAAGTAGAAAATCGCTAATCCGGTGCCTAGGAGGCGTGAGAGGTGTGCATACTATAATTACCTCTCATAACAGACCTCCCATAAAACGAATCTGCTACTTTTCTCTCTTGTTTGTGTTTGTTGCTTCCAAGGGATTACCTTTTTCTGTATGTATTGACATTCACATTAGCGTTTGTTTTGTGCTGTGAGGTGGCCGTACCAGTCGCACCGACTACAAATCAGTAGTGTTATTATTTACTGGTCCTTTGTATCATCTAGACCATTCTGTGTTGCTTTTAAAGTAGAATATCGCTTAAGCCGGTGCTAGGAGGCGCCTGAGAGGTGTTGCATCTTATAATTAGCTCTCATGAGTAGCAGACTCAATTAACCGAGTCAGCTACCTTTTCTCTCTTGTTTGTGTTTGTTGCTTCCTAGGGATCACCATTTCAGTATTTACACAAACAGGATATTGGACGAATAAAGCCATACCCTTAACAGGACAATGGTACTAAGACTTACAATAGCATGACACTCTGATACTAGCTACTTACAGTAGCTAGATAAACAGGAGGTTAACAAATGGATACTGACATTTGAAATACACACGAGAATATGAGACTAAGGAAAACCAGGAAAGTGGTAATAATGATATAAGAGTCAGTGAGAATGCAAGATTAAAGGCCTACAATAACAGGTTTCATGAAAGAAAGATGTGTTATGTGAAATTATGTTTTAACATACTTGTATTTTAGAGTACTCCATGTTCCGGGATTATCCCTTCAACTCTTCTGCATGGGGAAGTGTTGGAAAACTGCATCGTTTCTGAAACAGTAGACTCAATGAATATAGTGTTAGAATGCCTGGTACAGTATTATTGTTCCTGTAAACATACAAGTATCGTTGTTAGTTCAAATTCAGTTTCCTCAATAGACGTAAAATATGTACAGAAGAAGAAGCGTTTGTGTCGGCTCATTGCATACCGTTTAGGTCAAGGCATATCAATTGTCAGTTCATACGTAGTAACATAATATGCAAAGGCAACATATTTTAATTGATACGTTTCAATGTTATATAAATTGGAACATATTTTAAAAAAAACACACACACATTTAGATTCGCTTTAAATCAAATGATACCGGATTAATACATTGAGATGCTGATTTCAATACTTGATAAACAAGTCCAAGGTTGTGCTCCATTTAAGTAGCTCAGTCTAAAATTAAAACTACTGTAAACTACAGAGTACGTCCCTCTAACTCGGTCAGTTAGACATTTGTCAATGAACCAGTTAAAAATCTAAACTCTACCACAGAGTTTTGTAAAACAAAATGGAGCAGTACTCAAAATGGAGCAGTCTAGAATTAGAGTGCCAGACTAGGTGGTTTGTAATTACAACAGTCGTCAATTATATCCCATACATGATTAACACGTTATTCATTAAAAGCATAATAAAGTTCGGAATCACTGAAAGTTGACACATATTTCTCAGCTAATGGTGCCGGAGGATGGTGGAACAATACACTTCCACAGGTGAATCTTGTTAATCGGATACCGTCAAAAACAAATTGGTGACAACAGGACACTCCATAGTCCCTGCAACTTCCAGGTTTTCTCTGAATAAAGCGGTAAGGGATGGCGTTTTTCTCTGAATAAAGGAGTAAGGGATGGGGGTTTCTCTGAATAAAGGAGTAAGGGATGGTGGTTTCTCTGAATAAAGGAGTAAGGGATGGGGGTTTCTCTGAATAAAGGAGTAAGGGATGGCGGTTTCTCTGAATAAAGGAGTAAGGGATGTGGGTTTCTCTGAATAAAGGAGTAAGGGATGGTGGTTTCTTTGAATAAAGGAGTAAGGGATGGGGGTTTCGCTGAATAAAGGATTAAGGGATTGGGGTTTCTCTGAATAAAGGAGTAAAGGATGGGGGGTTTCTCTGAATAAAGGAGTAAGGGATGGGGGTTTCTCTGAATACAGGAGTAAGGGATGGGGGTTTCTCTGAATAAAGGAGTAAGGGATGGGGATGGCGGTTTCTCTGAATAAAGGAGTAAGGGATGGGGATTTCTCTGAATAAAGGAGTAAGGGATGGGGGTTTCTCTGAATAAAGGAGTAAGGGATGGCGGTTTCTCTGAATAAAGGCGTAAGGGATGGGGGTTTGTCTGAATAAAGGAGTAAGGGATGGCGGTTTCTCTGAATAAAGGAGTAAGGGATGGCGGTTTCTCTGAATAAAGGAGTAAGGGATGGGGGTTTCTCTGAATAAAGGAGTAAGGGATGGGGGTTTCTCTGAATAAAGGAGTAAGGGATGGGGGTTTCTCTGAATAAAGGAGTAAAGGATGGGGGGGTTTCTCTGAATAAAGGAGGAAGGGATGGGGGTTTCTCTGAATACAGGAGTAAGGGATGGGGGTTTCTCTGAATAAAGGAGTAAGGGATGGGGATGGCGGTTTCTCTGAATAAAGGAGTAAGGGATGGGGGTTTCTCTGAATAAAGGAGTAAGGGATGGCGGTTTCTCTGAATAAAGGCGTAAGGGATGGGGGTTTGTCTGAATAAAGGAGTAAGGGATGGCGGTTTCTCTGAATAAAGGAGTTAGGGATGGCGGTTTCTCTGAATAAAGGAGTAAGGGATGGCGGTTTCTCTGAATAAAGGAGTAAGGGATGGGGGTTTCTCTGAATAAAGGAGTAAGGGATGGGGATGGCGGTTTCTCTGAATAAAGGAGTAAGAGATGAGGGTTTCTCTGAATAAAGGAGTAAGGGATGGGGATTTCTCTGAATAAAGGAGTAAGGGATGGGGGTTTCTCTGAATAAAGGAGTAAGGGATGGCGGTTTCTCTGAATAAAGGCGTAAGGGATGGGGGTTTGTCTGAATAAAGGAGTAAGGGATGGCGGTTTCTCTGAATAAAGGAGTAAGGGATGGCGGTTTCTCTGAATAAAGGAGTAAGGGATGGGGGTTTCTCTGAATAAAGGAGTAAGGGATGGCGGTTTCTCTGAATAAAGGAGTAAGGGATGGGGGTTTCTCTGAATAAAGGAGTAAGGGATGGGGATGGCGGTTTCTCTGAATAAAGGAGTAAGAGATGGGGGTTTCTCTGAATAAAGGAGTAAGGGATGGCGGTTTCTCTGAATAAAGGCGTAAGGGATGGGGTTTCTCTGAATAAGGAGTAAGGGATGGGGGTTTCTCTGAATAAAGGAGTAAGGGATGGCGGTTTCTCTGAATAAAGGAGTAAGGGATGGGGGTTTCTCTGAATAAAGGAGTAAGAGATGGCGGTTTCTCTGAATAAAGGAGTAAGGGATGGGGGTTTCTCTGAATAAAGGAGTAAGGAATAGGGTTTCTCTGAATAAAGGGGTAAGGGATGGGTTTTTTTCTGAATAAAGGGGTGTGGGGGGTTCTCTGAATAAAGGGATAAGGGATGGGGTTTCTCTGAATAAAGGGGTAATGGATGGGATTTTCTCCTAAAAAAGGGTAAAGGATGGGGTGTTTCCATCGACAACATTATTAAACCTTGAATGTAGACTGACGATATGACATAAGTGTTAAAGTTGCGGGCCGATACAAGATAAGTCTTAAAAATCTAGCACTTATAAAACCCTTAAATGGTGACTTCGGCCGTAGAGAAATGTACATTAATCGCATAACCTAAAATGTGGAAAAAGCCCCTAGACAAAACGTATAACCTAAAATGACAGAATTCGTTCATATCCATTTTGTGCGCAAAAATCATTTACTTTACGATGTAGAGTTATCCATATATTTAACAGTTTCGGAGTTATATCAGCGTTGTAAAATAGATACAGCTCTGCGGACAATACATAAAGCACACTGGCGGATATATGGCGGACCTACAGGTCCATTAACTGGTAGAGGGATACTTAAAAGCATGGGATACGCTGGCGTGTATATGTCAGGCCTATACAGGTCCATTATATGGCAGAGGGATACTAAGCACCAGGGGGTCCATTTATTGGCATATAGCAATCATACAGGTTTAACTCGTCTAGGGGAATATTGGCGGCGCACACCGTACAACCAGCAATCACGATGGAAGTCCGCTTACATCGGTGACAGTTCGGGGATATCCTGTCGGTTGATGAGTGGGTAAGAATGTCAGGCCACACTACGCATTTGTTGCCACAATGGAGGTATGTTGTAATCCAACTGACCCATTGACCGGTAGGACAAAATTAAGGGTTATGTGACAAAATAGTAGTGACACAATAGTGGTGGGGATACTAAGCATCAAAAGGACACGTTGGCGAGTATGTAGCAATCATACATGTCCATTAACCATCAGGGAAATACTAAGTACTGTATTACTTTGACATACTTGCAAATATCCAGATGTTTTTTGTCGGTTGAGTCTGTAGACATGTCGAATATTACACGGTAGTCCTGCAAAATGAATATAAAATTGATTAATAATAAACATCGTAAAGTGTTGTGCTTCTTTAAAGAAATAATGTATGAATAAACAATTGTCTGCAATAATTCCACGTGGTAAATATAACCGATCGCTGTAATACTCCACGTGGTAAATATAACCGATCGTCGTAGTAATTCCACGTTGTAAATATAGCCTACCATTGTAGTAATTCCACGTGGTAAATATAGCCGACCATTGTAGTAATTCCACGTGGTAAATATAGCCAACCGTTGTTATAATCCACGTGGTAAATATAGCTGGTGGCCAAAATAACTCCACCTTGTAAATATAGGAGACCGTTCTAAAAATCCACGTGGTAAATATAGCTTGTCGCTGTAATAATTCCACGTGGTAAATATAGTTGGTCGCTGTAATAATTCCACGTGGTAAATATAGCTGGTCGCTGTAATAATCCACGTGGTAAATATAGCCGACCGCTGTAATAATCCACGTTTTAAATATACCGACAGTTGCGAAATTTTAAATTCACTCCTACAATCAAATGAATCAGTTATTGTTCTATAAAAAGATCAAACACCAAAGATAAATATGCCATATTGCACAACCTATTTCACACATATGATCAACAACGTCTATCTAAAAATATTAACGTTGATGTATGGATGCAACCACTTGATTTACATAAATTTTAAGTACGTAAATTAAGTGAAAAGGTATTTAAAGCATATATATGCTTTCTGGAAATCACCTAATAAAATAAATGTTAATTTAGAGTAACAAAATCACAAATTCAAACTTCTATCGCATCTTTAACATCTAGTTGCAAAACCGTTACAAGAACCCGTCTACATCCAGTTTCACAACCGTTACAAGAACCCGTCTACATCCAGTTTCACAACCATTACAAGAACCCGTCTACATCCAGTTTCACAACCATTACAAGAACCCGTCTTGAATAAGTGCCAGTCGATATAATCGAACTCTTAAAGAAAATCATCTGCTCGATCAGCTTATTAAACAAAATGTATCAACACAGATCAGGTTCAATATTGAATATCGATTATGGTTGTGATATAGCATCAACTTAAATAAAACGTGACCGTGATCAATTTCTCATTACGGTGCAATACGGGGAGAAAAATAATTAAAAACTCGCGTCGTCTCTCATATTATTAATACCATCGCGCACGTTAAAGCTAAGTAAACACGAGTTGATTCATACGATTTTATTGATATTTTGATTTGTAAAACGATCGATTTTAATTATTTTAGGTACGAATATACCATTGCTGGGTAAGGTATACATGGTGTCCTAGATAAGAAAAGATCAGGTTTACGTAAATATTTCAAAATGACTTTCTTTTGTGGTAGCGATACCTTTGACATTAACTGTTTGTTAACGATTAAAAAAGGAAAAGTAATGATGAAATGAAAATATAGTACTGAATAATACGTTTAGAACGGGTGAAATTTAATTACAAAATCAATGTGTCAACAATGGATTTAGGCATTGATCTTGACATAAAATAAACACAGCGGCAAATTAGAGAGAGTATCTTGTCAATAGGCTTTACAATACATTACTGTTGACACTGGACAACTGTTTGATCTGAATCACGCTTCGTATCGCAGAAGACAAGCATTCTAATGGGGACGCTTGTTTGATCTGAATCACGCGTCGTATCGCAGACGAGGTATGACACCACTAATTATTTTTCCCATTGACACCAATGTTAAAATGTCTTAATGGGGACGCTTGTTTGATCTGAATCACGCGTCGTATCGCAGACGACAAGCATTCTCATGGGGACGCTTGTTTGATCTGAATCACGCGTCGTATCGCAGACGAGGTATGACACCACTAATTATTTTTCCCATTGACACCAATGTTAAAATGTCTTATAGTAATGATTTGCTGCAACTTCAACTCAAGTATGGATAATGCAGCATATAGAAATGAAAAATCACCAGAAAAGGTGAGGTCACAGGACATGTAAAAAAGTTATTTTTTGTTTACTACACAGGTCAAGGGTACAGCTGTTGTAATTGATAATTCCTCAAAGTGAATGCATGGATTCGAAATTTCGAAAACGTTCATCAGTGATCCAGTACAATTTATTAATACGCTTCTTATACATACAACAACAAAATCGAATAGAAATGGGAAGTTTTCCCCTACTTATAATGACCATTTCCATCAAAAAAGGAGGTATTACTTTTTATTATAGGAACTACACCTAGGAGGTTTGGTGGCGGTAAACCACGGCAATCGTTATCATGGGGACGCTTGTTTGATCTAAATCACGCTTCGTATCGCAGACGACAATCGTTCTCATGGGGACGCTTGTTTGACCTGAATCACGCTTCGTATCGCAGACGACAATCTTTCTCATTGGGATGCTTGGGCTGACTTCAGTCGTTAATATTATCTAATATCCTACGTCTATATATGTTCAGTTATAATTGCATGCATTTTGTTTCTATATCGTTGATTCTTACCTTCTTCATAACCCTTCTACAGAGTAATAGCCTTTTCATACGATAGGCAATGTGATGACGATATATCTAAAAGTATCTTTGTCTTTGAGCCACAAGTCAAAGTGTCAGATATTAATGATGTTCTGCAAATTCATAGCAGTAGAGATAATGAGACATTGTAAGTAGAAGTGTATGGCAAAACCATTCCGCGATTGAAAAAAGTGGTCATGTATCATGTCAGAGGGGTAGGCCTACTTTTATTTACTGACTAGGTCAATGTTTTAGAAGTGTATGGCAAAACCATTCTCCGATTGAAAACTAACCAGAAAAAAAGTGGTCATGTATCATGTCAGAGGGGTATTTTATTTACTGACTAGGTCAATGTTTTAGCTGTGTTCATGCACTTATTAATTAGGTCCATGTTCCAGTTGTTATCGTAAACATATTACGTAGGTGAAGGTTCTAGCTGTGTTCGTGCACTTATTAATCAGTTCAAGGTTCCAGCTGTTTTCTCATACTTATTAATCAGGTCGAGGTTCTAGCTTTGTTCATACACTTATTAATAAGGTCAAAGATCCACTTTTTATACATGCATTAATTAATCAGGTCAAGGTTCCACCCGTTTTCATCCACTTATTAATCAAGTCAAGGTTCTAGCTTTGTTCATGCACTTACTAAACAGGTCGGTCAAGTATCCAGCAGTTTTCATGAGCTTACTGTTTAAAATCAAGGTTTCAGCGATTTCCATGCACATATTATTCACGTCAAGGTTTTAGCTGTGTTCATAAACATATTAATCAGGTCAATGTTCCAGCTGTGTTTATGCACGTATAAAAAGGTCAAGATTCTAGCTGTGTTCATGTACTTATTAATCAGTACAAGGTTTCACCTGTTTCCATGCACTTATTAATCAGGTCAAGGTTCTAGCTATGTTCATGCACTTGTTAATCAGTTTAAGGTTTCATCTGTTTCCACGCACTTATTAATCAGGTCAAGGTTCCAGCTTTTTTCATGCATTAATTAATAAGTTCAAATGTCCAGTTGTTTTCTTCCACTTATTAATCAGGTCAAGGTTCTAGCTGTGTTCATGTACTTACTAAACAGGTCAGTCTAGTATCCAGCTGTTTTCAAGCACTTACTGTTTAACGTCAATGTTCCAGCTGTTTTCGTGCACTTATTAATCCGTTCAAGGTTCCAGCTGTTTTCATGCACTTATTAATCCGTTCAAGGTTCCAGCTGTTTTCATGCACTTAATAATCTCCAGCTGTTTTCATGCACTTATTAAACAGGTCAATGTTCTAGCTGTGTTCATGCACTTATTAATCAGGTCAATGTTCCAGCAGTTTCCATGCACTAATTAATCTCCAGATGTTTTCATACACTTATTAATCAGGTCAATGTTCCAGCTGTTTTCATGCACTTATTAATCTCCAGCTGTTTTCATGTACTTATTAATCAGGTCAATGTTCCAGCTGTTTTCGTGCAATTTTAATCCGTTCAATGTTCCAGCTGTTTTCATGCACTTATTAATGCGTTCAAGGTTCCAGCTGTTTTCATGCACTTATTAATCAGTTCAATGTTCCAGCTGTTTTCATGCACATATTAATCAGTTCAGTGTTCCAGCTGTTTTCATGCACTTGTTAATCAGGTCAATGTTCCAGCTGTTTTCATGCACTTATTAATCTCCAGCTGTTTTCATGCACTTATTAAACAGGTCAATGTTCCAGCTGTTTTCATGCACTTATTAATCAGTTCAATGTTCCCGCTGTTTTCATGCACTTATTAATCCGTTCAAGGTTCCAGCTGTTTTCATGCACTTATTAATCAGTTCAATGTTCCAGCTGTTTTCATGCACTTATTAATCAGTTCAATGTTCCAGCTGTTTTCATGCACTTATTAATCAGTTCAAGGTTCCAGCTGTTTTCATGCACTTATTAATCAGTTCAATGTTCCCGCTGTTTTCATGCACTTATTAATCCGTTCATGGTTCCAGCTGTTTTCATGCACTTATTAATCAGTTCATTGTTCCAGCTGTTTTCATGTACTTATTAATCAGGTCAATGTTCCAGCTGTTTTCATGCACTTATTAATCAGTTCAATGTTCCCGCTGTTTTCATGCACTTATTAATTTGTTCAAGGTTCCAGCTGTTTTCATGCACTTATTTATCAGTTCAATGTTCCAGCTGTTTTCATGCACTTATTAATCAGTTCAATGTTCCAGCTATGTTCATGCACTTGTTAATCAGGTCAAGGTTCTAGCTGTGTTCAAGCACTTATTAATCAGTTTAAGTTTCGAGTTGTTTTCATGCACTTATTACTCAGGTTCCAGCTGTTTTCGTGCACTTATTAATCAGGTCAAGGTTCCAGCTGTGTTCATGAACTTATTAATCAGGTCAAGGTTCCAGCTGTGTTCATGCACGTATTAAATAGGTCAAGGTTCTGACTGTGTTACGTACTTATTAATCAGGTCAAAGTTCTAGCTGTGTTTGTGCACTTATTATATTAGCTGTGTTCATGCACTTATTAATCTGGTTAAGTTTTCAGCTGTTTTCACACACTTATTAACCAGGTCAAGGTTCCAGATGTTTTCTCTACACAGCCGCCCACGTGATGAATGCTTAGAATTTTGGAACATTTTTCATTAAGAAACCATTAAAAGCAAGTAAATTTACGTCTAGAATAGAAAAGGACAAAAAAGCAACCACCTTAAATGCTGTCTTGTGTTAAATGCTTTTCTTACCAACTTGATATGAATCATATGTTCAAGCTGATATTTTTGTTCATCTTAGTACAACCTGTGCACTTGCACTTTTAACATATATATATAACTTTTCTAGACATGATTTATTTATTCAATAATATAACACTGTTTCAACAATGTGTGTTCATGATGTAAATATGATATCATTCGACCTTATTTTATACTGTCCGTAACTCAAATATGTTATCCTCGATAGATTCAGAAAGTAGTAGAGGTGGTGGTGGTGGTGGTGGTGGTGGTGGTAGTATTAGTAGTAGCAGTACATCAAATAAAGAAAGAAATCCATCGTTTTTAAAAATTGGTCATAAATTTTAGAAAGTAGACCTATGTAAAGAACGCTTAAAACGCTACATGCTTGGAGACCATTTTGAATTAAAAACAAAGTTAAGGACCCGTTTTAATGTACAAAAGCAGTAGCCAACTAAGTGTTAAATGCCCTATGATACTTACAAATCTGTGCAGGAATAATATTTCCACGTCGTCTTTAGTAAGAACTGTGGCACGACGAGATGATCCACAAATCAGTTCTTCTTCCTAAAACACAAAAAAAATGTATTGATGTTGTTTTTAAGGATTTAACACGACGTGGTAAAGCTTAGGATTGTGTAAAATTCATAAAAATAAAGTAATTTATTCCGAAAGTGGCATCGCAAACGCTTTAACTAACATCACGTTACCAATGTTAGCAAGGTTTTTACAATGTATAATCCTAATTTGGCGTTATTGAAATTTCAAAAATTGGACGCGAAACTATATTCTATACACCGTGTCGTTTGTGTCACACTAATCACGCCCATCAGGAAATAGGTAAGAAATATTGTACAGCGGTTTCTTAATGGTGAAGATTTCTTTCATAGCCTCTATCCGACTTAGTTTTTTACCCACATATTTTCTATTGATTTCATATTTTCTATTTATAGATGAGGTTCTTCCTGATTAAGTGTATGTTGAAGAATACAGGTAGAACATCTTTATCATTTTGCACAGTATTTGTAATTCTTATAGACGTAAAATCCTATTCAATTAACTAACATATTGTTATAACAAAAGCATACCCTACGCGAAGATCGGCAGACAAGTTATTCTTCCTAGATAAATAACAAACAATGCTCTATAAAAAAAAAAGCATGCATAAACGAGCGAAGATCCACAAATACACTCTTCTTCATCAAAACAAAAACAATCCAATATTAAAATGTTGGACTCGACTTTATTAGAGTAGGCTAAGCCAAAACGCAAATCACAACTGTTCTATATCCTACTTACCAATAAAACGACACAGAACCAGTTTGTCCCATAAACTTCAAACATATAGCATTCACTTGAATAGCTTTAAATACGGCGTGCTTATAGTTATTTAATAGCTCTTTATTATTAGCATGCACTAACTTTTATATTTCACGCAACTAATGTTTTTTTTATTGAATTGCCATTTATAGCAAACGTTCAAACGTCAGAATGAATGGAAAATAATAAATGATTTTAGACGAACAATGAAGATAATGGTGTACTCTTTGTGGCTGTCAAATACTTTTTGAATTGAATAATTGAAAGGAAAGAATAGGACCAAATAAATAAAATCCGGCGTTCATTTCAAAGTTCATTATACAGTTGTATTACAAAGACTTGTCATAATGGTTGGTTTTAATATCACAAGTGCAAGTGTATGATCAAAAAAAAATTCAAATCAAATAACAGTATATAATAAAACACACATCAAAACCTGCTTCCATTGTTAAATTAAAAGAGCATTCAATGGCGAATACTGACGAGCTTAGTATTACCTTAAAGACACTAACCGACCAAATAACGGCAAAATTACACTATAAAATCGTTTATCCGAACCCTATCCAAGTGTTCAGATCATAAAATAATGTATATGTGATGAATAAACGTATATCTTTATTCACGGGTTCTTAAATGCCCGTGATTGAATATGAGTAAAATGTTAACTTCATTCGACGCTCAAGTTTATATGGTTGTCTTGTCTGGTTAAAGTCGTTTATATTGTGTCTATATAGTTTGGATTCTCAAAATAAGTGATATACGATACCGCGTCGTCAGTTGGTACAGAAACGGTATGCATCTGTTTTAAAAACTACCTGTTGATGGCGGAATAAGGACTTTAAGTGTGTGCTTGCTGCATACCGTGCATGCTGCATACCGTGCATGCAATCTCGCGTCAGACAACCGTACCCTGACAATTTAACTCTGAGATGTGAGAATGCATTCAAGTATCAAAAACCTTTTTAAAACAAGAAGATCGGTAGAAGATGATGCTATGTGTGAACGAAGTCGTATCAAAAAGCGAACCTATGCACCAATAATAAACTGGGTAGATCGTGTTACTGTAAGATATTAGTGATTTTCCTAGACAAAGGTCAAAAGCAATAACATGACAAGGGAGCTGCTAGTACCATTTTTATAATTCGGTGGTACGACCTGGGCCCAGATGTTCAAAGGTTGGTTAACTTAACCGAGCGTAAGTCGGAATTTCACATTTCTCTGAATTTCCGATAAACGAATATTTCTAGCAGAAATTGAGTGAAAGCATTATGTTAAGAAGAAATGCAAATTAAAAAACTTTTTGTAGTACAAAACACAGTTTTATGAGAAAATGTACTTTGAAAGTTTACACTAACCAAAGATTAAGCTAACCGATCTTTGAACTGGCAGGCTGGCAGGGGAATTAACCCAAAACCTCCCACATGCGAGGCGCCAAACTCCCAGCAGTGGTTACTTCCCCTTTCTGTTACAGTACTCACTGCCACCACACAAAAATTTATAGCTGAAATCCAGCTAAGTTTTTTTTTTGGTTAAATATTGTTTACGCTAATATTCCAACATGCTTTCATAATATAGGAAAATAGTGTGAAAAACGGTATCTGGGTATAAAAATAATTTATTTATATAAAAAAAAATCAAATTTAGCGGACATGCACACCGGTTACTAAGTTACAGTAATTGTAAACAAACAAACATGTATTCCGTTGAGAACATTACGGAAGCTCTGCGTAATTTTTATAAAGAGATTACACCCAAGCCAAAACCAGGTTGAATGTTTTCAACATCTTCTCGAAGGTGATGATCGATGCTATTGTCAATTGCCTGTTGGTTACGGCAAGAGTTTGCTGTACCAAGCATTACCTAGTGTATCGCCATTTTTTGTAATCACATGGCCTCAGCTATCGTCACGTAATTTGTGTGGTGTCAGGGATTACATGTAGTGGCTACAATATCCCTGCGCGGAGGTTGGCGGGGCGGGCGCTTACAAAGAAAAACATCTCTTCAGTAAGTATACAACTATCCTACTTTCTCTATCAAATCAATTGTATCTTACTAATGCACAGACATGGAACTTTAACTTACTATCGTTATAATACGACTTATGTAAATACTTAGACAGTAACCGGCTCAAGCAAAATCAGTCTGTGATATTGCTTGAGTTGAGTTAAATACAATCAAAAACTCTATTAAAACTCAAAATGTTTTTACTGAAGTATATGCAAGCAGGCTTGGAATTCACCAACCATTCTTCAAACTATTCTTCAGCTCAAGTACTAAAATTTCATTTCACAAATATTCCCATGATCTTCATAGATAAACAATCGTATGAAGTTGATATACATTAGAATTGATCATATTTATACATAGCAGCTTCTTATGAACGTTTATCCTTTAAACGTATAGAAATATTTGTGATTCCTATTTTCATACTTCGGCTTGTCTAAGAATATTCTCAAGAATGGTTGGTGAATTCAAGGCCAGGTTTCAGTTTAAAATGATACTAATAAATCGAGACGCTAATTTTAATGCTTGAATTAAAAATTTCAAGATTGCCGTGTGTCCCTTTAAGGCAAAAATTATAACTTACCCCGAACTTCTGGCCTGCGTCAATCTCCTCCGGCTGCTTTCGTCCTTCTGGTTTTTCGACCACTGTCAACATCAAACAAAATAATCCATTATAATATCATCTAGTTGAAAACTAATATTGTCTCTCACACAATGATTACTGAGCGATTGTAATGCAATACGAACACGTTACATTGATCAGAGACCTAAGAAATCGTCTCTGCATTGATTGTGAATCGGCAAGCAGACGCACCTTTTTATAAATAAGCGGACGAACATTTGTGTTGATAGCACTGATGGCAAAGATGCACTTTATATGACAAGGACTAATGCGAAAATATAATAAAACATTCTGATAAACACTTGTTAGATTGCAAAACATGTGCATTCTAAGCCAGCTAGAGCCACATGTTGTATGGTGGATTTCTGCATATTTGCCGACATATTACCTTCTTTGACTTAATAGTGTGCAAACAATTTAAATATTGATCTTGGGATAATTAGTGTTTTCAATAAACTGTAATAAATAACGGCAGTCTTCATTGAAAAGGTACGGTAAAGATAAATTGTATTGCCAGTAATGCAGTTGTAGAAAACCACTACAGGGTTGTCCAACTGAAAGTCTTTATAGTGATATAGAAATCAATAGAGCAATGAGTGCGATCATCACAGAACATCTAATGTTATATGTATAATTAAATAACAATGTGACAAGGCGTATATAGAAATGCATATATTATAGTCTATATCATTGTGATTTCATAATAATAATAATAATAATAATAATAAATATAATATTAATAATAATGATGATGATGGTGATGATGATGATGATGATGATGATGATGATGATGATAAAAATAATTGTTTTTGTTTTGTTTTTTATTAATTTGTTTTTTTAGTTTTGGTGATCCATTTATTCTCCCCGTCATTGGTGCATGGGTGTCGGGGAGGGCCATCCCCCGATGCACCTTACAATAGTGTATGCATTTATTTATAAACAATACAAAACAGTAACACTAATAATAATAATAATAATAAAAATTTATTTAACGAGAGAACTCAATTGAAAATAGTCAAAACTAGTCAATCTTCCATGAGGCCCTCAACAATATACATATATGCAATAATTACAAAATAAATGTTAGATACATTTAAATTGCTCTAAACACAAATGTAAAGTATATACGCATAGTGGCATTAAGGTATATGCCTACACTTATTTTTACAGCTGATATCGAATATGCATAAATTAAAGGGACACAGGGCAATCTTGATTTTTTTTAAAACTCGCGGCGTCCCGTTAGTTTTTCTATATAACTTGCTTGTTTTCAATCATTAATATAATTCATTACAAGAATAGTATAAAGCAAGTTATTTTGCATGTTACTTACTGTTGAATTGAAAACACAAAATTTAATTTAATTATATGTAAGCAGGTTTAAAGTCAACGTGATACTGGCTGTATACACCAAGAAGCTAATTTTAGTGCTTGATGCGCTCACACAGGTTATTGATATGTTGTATTATATAGTGAATGGCTGTGTGCATAAAATAAATGATTTAATGATATGAAAAGATATATATCATCTGCTCCATATACATTTACGAGTATATGTAAATATATGTATGTTATTTCATTTCGTATTACCTGTCATTGTACTGTGTTAACTGTTTGTATCCTCACAGGCCTTAAGGCCTTAAGGCCTATTGGAATGTTGAATAAAAGATACAAACCTCAAGATTGCCGTGTATCCCTTTAAGCCCTCGTTAAACTTGGTTTTGTAGAAAAGAAAAAAACCCAGACAATTTAGACTTTATATTTCTTAGATAGTAATAGTTCAAATTTAAATAAACAACTTAATGCAAAATTGTGTATATAGTGTATTCGTAAATATATGCTCTAAAATACTGTCATGATACTGACATCTCACAGTAACATGTCCCCCAAGAGTTCTGATAAGGTTAGCTTTATGATACTCCGGTAGGAGGGAATAGTCATGACATTGAACGATAGACACATTAGCGGCGTATTGAAGTATATGGCATTCAGAGGTCTTGAGCACTTCATAATTGCACATGGTTTCTATAAAGCGGAGAATGCACATGTATTCAGTAGGCTTTAAAGGGACACACGACAATCTTGAAGTGAGTATCAATCATTGAAATTAACTTCTCGGTTTATTTACCGGGAGTCATTTTGACTTTAAATGTGTGTGCATATAATTACATAAACTTCAGAGTTTTCATTTGCTCATCTTATTTTACCATAGGTTTAAATATATTATTGCTGCAATACAATCAACAGTTACAAGTAATAATATGCAAAAACAATTGTCTTTATGCTTGTCATATAATTAATGTTAAAGGGACACACGACAATCTTGTTGTTTTTTTAAAACTCACAGCGTCCCGTTGGTTTTTCCCTTAACTTGAACTTGTTCAATCATTAATATTAATTATAAGAATAGTTCAAAGCAAATTGTTTTTCAATATTACTATCTTTTTATAAAACTGCAATAATATATTTTAAAAAATGGTGAAATAACGAATAAAATTGAAATGTTATTTTTTTATTTAATTATATGCAAAAAAATCAAAGTCAAAATGGCGCAGGATAACCATAAATCTAGCAGAAAATTGTAACGTTTAAATAAAACTCAAGATTGCCATGTGTCCCTTTAATGATTGAACATATGCAATTCATGTAGAAAAACTAAGGGACACCGCGAATTTTTGAAAAAATCAAGATTGCTCGTGAGTGCCTTTAAAGGGTCACAATGCAATCTGGGTTTTATAAAAACTCGCGGCGTCTCATTACATTTTCTTCATAACTTGCATTTGTTTAATCATTAATATTAAGTATAAAGCACATTATGTCTGCATATTACTAACTGTTGATTATATGACTCCAATAATATATTTAATCCTATCGTAGAATGAAACTTCAAGAATTTATATAATTATATGCAAGCAATACAGGATTAATAAATCGAGACGCTCATTTTAATGCTTGATAAAAAAAATCTCAAAGACTACCTTGTGTTCCTTTAAAATAAAACCTCAGATAACAAACTTAAATCAATGACATCGAGATCACAATCAAATATAAACGTTTATAAGTTCCACAAACGAGAAGCGATTTTTTTCTATTGCAGTTTAGTATACTCAATTTATTTTGAACACGAATATCAGTAATGCATGCAATAAAGCGGTCGATTAACCTCGGACCCCATTATTAAACTCTGTAATTAGGTTATTTTAAACATATTATAGCCACAAATAAGTACGCGATCATTATCATTAAAAATTTCAAATAGAGATTTAAGGCTTTTAAAATGATTACATCGGTAAATATCGATTTAAATGCTGTTAATTATACCTTTTTAGTTATATGATACACAAATCTTCTCACGCTGGTAATTGATTATATAGTTATTTGTGTTTGTAATGTTTACATATTAATGGTATTTAAATAAAAACATTTCTTTTATTTAAGATTTTTCCACTACACTATAAATATATGTTGTTTTTTTTGTTTTATTTTCTTATTATTATTATATTTATTTTTATATATATATATTTTTTTAATGCATGCATGCATTGTTTCGTGTTTCTCTTTCTCTTCTGTCTATGTCGTATTGTCTGCAACTTCACTGGATATTGAATTGTATGTAGTGTTTCATGTCTAGCAAACTTTTGACGTGTCATAGACAACTTGGCTGTATTATTCGTCGATATTGACTTGTGCCAATTTCCATCACCCTTCCAGATGAATTACGCGGCGATTCCTATCTGGACTATCGGGTTGCAACATTACATTCTTGATCCGCTGACCTTAAACTTGTGTATTTTAATATTTATCAGCGAAATCTCATTTTAAAAAGTCATCAAAAATTAAGGTCAAATCTTTAAAATATACTGGTCATACAATAGCAATTACTGCTATAGGATATGCGTGGTCCAGTGGTGGAGAGTCGGTCTCCAGATCGAGAGATCGTGGTGTCGATCCTCGCCGTGGTCATGTTCACTATTTAGCAGTTTGCAAGATAATTAATCCACAATGCTTAGTACGGTTAGAACTGGTTCTACCCAGGAAGAACTTGTTTCGCAATCAATGTGAAAGAAATATGTTTAAACTATAGGTTGTTTTTTTCTAAATTCGGGTATTGCAATTAGGTTATTGTAATTGTAAATTAGGGGTAAGTAAGGCAACTACCTCAAACGCTTTATACAACTTTAAAAAGTGAATAATATGAATTCATGACGTACATCACCATTTATTAACGAGCACGTGGCCAGCAATTAGGTCACGGTAACTACTTTTTCTTTTTTGAAGATAATAAAAACTTAAAATTTCGCATAAACGTTCTGTAGTTGATTGGAATTCATGTTCATGTGATCTTAAAAGGTATGTCAATTTCATCAAAAGGTCAAAAATCAAGGTCAGTTCTTCAAACTGGTCCTACAAAGACAAGTTTTGAGATGTATGACCTATTTTTCGAAATGAGGTCAGCGACCTCAAAAGTTGATCAATTTCCTACGTGTTCAACCATTTGTTTGTATTATACATAAATGTATCTATTACCTTAAATAGGAAAACTAGGTCAAAAGGTAGCTACACAAGTAAGCTACGGTGACATCAATCCCTATACCTACGATACTTTATACTTTACCTACGATACTTTACGCTTGAATATATAAACGCGGAGATAATCGAAACGTAATTTGGATTTGTTAAATGCGACTGCATTGTATTATTACATAGATTTATTTGACTGTAATGCTATGTGATAAAAAAGATCTTAAACTCGTCCCCATTCCATATAAGATTTATTAAATTTGTATCTCGACAAAAGGCTCGTTAAGATTAAAATAATTCATAACGCGTTATGAAATGGGAACTCGTTTAAGTATAAATTATATACCATTCAAACAAAAAAAGATAACGATGGAATTTAGCATTCCATCTTTGTCTTTGTTTGTTTGAATGGTGTTTTACTAATTG
>JAWPHD010013318.1:25000-69192 GCA_037043455.1 Cyrtodaria siliqua
GTGTTGCTATAGTAGCCTGGAAATAACCATCACACAGTTATCGCGGTATTAGTACAACAATACATGTATCGAGGTATTCACGACAGTGTACAACAATACATGTATCGGGGTATTCACGACAGTGCACAACAATACATGCTTCGACGTATTCACGACAGTGCACAACAATACATGCTTCGACGTATTCACGACAGTGCACAACAATACATGCTTCGACGTATTCACGACAGTGCACAACAATACATGCTTCGACGTATTCACGACAGTGCACAACAATACATGAATCGAGGTATTCACGACAGTGCACAACAATACATGTATCGAAGTATTATCACAACAATACATGTATCGAGATATTAGCAGAGCTATACATGTATCGAGGTATTAGCACAACAATACATGTATCAAGATATTAGCACAACAATACACGTATCGAGATATTAGCACAGCTATACATGTATCGATGTATTAGCACAACAATACATGTATCAAGATATTAGCACAACAATACACGTATCGAGATATTAGCACAGCTATACATGTATCGATGTATTAGCACAACAATATATATATCGAGGTGCTAGCACAATAATACATGTATCGAAGTATTAGTACAACAATATGTGTATCAAGGTATTAGCACAGCTCAGCTATACACGTATCGAGGTATTAGCACAACAATTCATGAATCGAGGTATAGTACAGCTATACATATATCGAGGTATTAGCACAGCTATACATGTCTCGAGATGTTAGCACAATAATACATGTCTCGAGGTATTAGCACAACTATACATGTATCGAGGTATTAAAACAGCTATACATGTATCGAGGTATTATCACAACAATACATGTATCGAGATATAAGCACCGCTATACATATATCGAGGTAGTAAACCAGCTATACATGTATCGAGGTATTAGTACAACAATACAAATATCGACGTTTTAGCACAGCTATACATGTATCGAAGTATTAGCACAACAATACATATATCGAGGTATTAGCACAGCTATACATGTGTGGAGGTATTAGCACAGCAATACATGTACCGATGTATTAGCACAGCAATACATGTGTGGAGGTATTAGCACAGCAATACATGCACCGAGGTATTAGCACAGCTTCACATGTGTCGAGGTATAATCACAGCAATACATGTGTGGAGGTATTAGCACAGCAATACATGTACCGAGGTATTAGCACAACTTCACATGTGTCGAGGTATTATCACAGCAATACATTTGCCGAGGTATTAGCACAGCAATACATGTACCGAGGTATTAGCACAGCTATACATGGGTGGAGGTATTAGCACAGCAATACATATATCGAGGTATTAGCACAGCAATACATGTGTGGAGGTATTAGCACAGCAATACATGTACCGATTTATTAGCACAGCTATACATGTGATGAGGTATTAGCACAGCAATACATGTACCGAGGTATTAGCACAGCAATACATGTGTGGAGGTATTAGCACAGCAATAGATATGTGGAGGTATTAGCACAGCAATACATGTTCCGAGGTATTATCACAGCAAAACATGTACCGAGGTATTATCACAGCAATACATGTGTGGAGGTATTAGCACAACAATACATGTACCGAGGTATTAGCACAGCTTCTCATGTGTCGAGGTATTATCACAGCAATACATGTGTGGAGGTATTAGCACAGCCATACATGTGTGAAGGTATTAGCACAGCAATACATGTACCGAAGTATTAGCACAGCTATACATGTGTGGAGGTATTAGCACAGCAATACATGTACCGAGGTATTAGCACAGCAATACATGTGTGGAGGTATTAGCACATCACTACATGTACCGAGGTATTAGCACAGCAATACATGTACCGAGGTATTAGCACAGCAATATATGTATCGAGGTATTAGCACAACAATACATGTATCGAGGTATTAGCACATATATAAATGTGTCGAGATATTATCACAGCAATACAAGTATCAAGGTTTAAGCACAAGACATTTTTGTTTATTTGTATTGTGTTTTGCGTCATTTTCAACTCATGTAAAGTTATATATGACTGTCGATTTTTTTGAGGTGGAGGCAGGTCGCCCACTTTTCCTGGGTAGGACCAGTACATATATCGATGTATTATCACAACAATACATGTATCGATATGTTAGCACAACACTTCATGTATCGAGGTATGTCGATGTATTAGCACATAATTATGGTCAAGATTAGACACGAGAATCATAGTAATATATGCATGCGCAGGAAGGAAGGAATACTCACATAGTCCGGAGAGTAAAAAGTAGATGCCGTCCGGAGGTAATCCTTGGCGTAATATTACACGATTTCTTCCATATCTAATGGTAAAAAAAAAAAGGTTCACTGCGAAATTGCTTAAAAGAAGTATGCCGTTACTTAACACAGACAGACACTTACAGTCATAGTGTTATTAATGGTAATCACCGTTACAGTGTTCAGGATCCCGGAGTGTCATGATACAGAGCTTTTAAATTATTTTAGCGGATATTTAGCCTTTAACGTATATATGAATTTATGATTAGGTAAGAAATAAACCACTCCTCTACTACGGAGAAGCATTGTCCGTTGCAGTCCATGTATTACGCTCCCTAGTCAGCGGGTGTATTTACGACTTCGTCCAAATATTACATAGTAATGTATAACCGAGGCAAAGGAGAGTATCCATGTATATCTGTTTGTATATATTATTTCTATTTAGTTTTGGGGTTTTTGGGACAATGATTCAAAGGTCATCGTTACTTGGGCTCAAAGTGGAAAAATAATACTAGTACTCGAAGTCGAACAACCAGTGGCTGCATAATAATGTTATAGTCGAGCCCATGTGGCGTTGTAAGATGTCCCCAGCGGCTTTCTTGCCACTGACCGTTTCAAGGTGGTAACCCTATTGCCAACCCTTTTATGTTTGTAATGGCACGTGCCTTGCCATTCATTTATCATTGTAGTTGTTGTTTGTATAGATGCGTGTGTTTGATTGTCTGTGGTACTTGAATCTACATTTGCCGTTTGTCATTTATATCTACTTTCATATATGGGTTGCCATTTGAGTAAAGAAATCTCTCTCTTTTTTATTAAAGGTCAAGGTCGCATAGGTTAAAGTAGTACTACTATAGTTTCCACACGATAGGTTTCTGTCCGAAAAGTCGTGATTGTATACGTGGTGGGATAGGGAAATCATACTACCTGTAACGTTAAGTCAAGGTTGTGAAATCGCAGGTGTGGTTTGGAATATGCCATAACATTTAGTAGAATTTATTTTCCTTTGTAAAACGCGTTATTTTTAATGCGTTATGATAAAATAGATTTAAATCTAAAATCGTAATTCAGTTAAAACATATTTAAATTTCATGTCGTTATGACAAATGTACAGCACATTAAATACTAAATACGTTCAAATATGATAATGCAGTAAACAGTACTAGATCTAAATTGTAAGGCATTATACATCTAAATTATAAAAATACTTACTTGTCGTAAAACGACATTTGACAGATGTCTTTTTGGATTGACAGCGGATATTCATTGAAAGATTTGCATATATTTTTCAAACATCGAACAACCTGAAATATATAAATATATATAACATATTCATAATCGAAATATCGTTTTATCAAATGATTTGAACTATATAAACCCTTCGCAATACATGTGCAGCTTGTTTGTATGGTGAACACGTTTTAAATTATAAAAGAGATTTCCTTCAAAATCATAAACGACAGACCTTATGTTTGTTCTAAATAGTCTAAGTCGCAAGCGAACTATTTACGGATTATTTTAACCTAAAGAGTCATTTGAGTCGTACGTGACATGACTTACCAATTCATTAAATAGACACATGGCAATCTTGGAGTATTATCAAGCATTAACATTAACGCAACTCGAATTATATATCCTGTATCGTTTTGCCTGTTAACCCTTAACCCGCTACATATATATACTGTCCTTTCTTTGAATTGAGACCATTCCATTTATGTGACAAAGGGGTATTTTGGGGGAAATGACTGATCAGCAGCGGACATTGTAAACTCTGATCAGCCTGCGAGTTATCTGGGTTTACAAAGGTCGCAAATCCTATTATAGTCGGGCTTAGCGGATTAAGAGTTAAACCGCCTGGTAGTGCATATAATTGAACTAACGAAACTAACCCGCCAAATGACTGCAGAGTTACAGTTTAACCGTTTATCAACACTTCATCCAGGTGTTCAGGTCATATAATAGTGTATACATATGTGCCGATTCAAAGTATAGGTATATTCACGGGTTCTTAAGATACCATTTTATCAGTCATACCGAAACGAATGTCAGAATGCTTCTTTGATTCGATATAAGCTCATGTTTCGGCATCTTTCCTTCAACCGAAGAACGTCCTGCAGAACAGTTTACATTGTAATACAATCAAATTGAAATAAGGTTTGTTCACTTTAGTTGCAAGTACTATATAGCTGTCAATATCGCACGGAAATAACTCGGAAATGGTAATAAATTTGTTACAAATATTTACAACAGGTTGTATTGGAATATTACAAACTATCTGAGATTTTATTTCATAAATAAATAAAATCAAACGGGTTGGACTATATCCATACACCCTAACTAATAATGATTGCGCATACCTCGACCAGCTGATCATCCGTCCGTGTGCCTGGTCTCTGTTTCATGATACTGCGTATGTCGTCTGTGAGATAATCCTGATAAATATAGCAATAATTATGTAACAAGGGTAACGGTAGCAGATGGAGCCGTGGTGTAAAGGGTAGCGCCTCGGTTTAGTAACCCAGGGTTTGTGCGTTCTATCCCAGACAGGACCGAATTTGGATTAATTCTTATATTTACTTAAAAACTGTTACACCTGACCAGTCCGTTGGATGATACTTTAAACTGATGTCTTCTACAACGAAGATTAATAAACGCTTATACGCACACGGTAATAATTCCTTTAGCTTAACAACCTCCTTTAAAGGAAATTTCAACTTTAAGGGTATTTGTATACCAACCTCAGGTTCCGGTAAAATTAATACTTACCTCTTCCGTTAAAAATAACGACTCTCTCTAACGTGAAAGGTAAAAGCCTTGTTTTCAGCATCTTCAGTTTCAACGAATGCCTCGTTTAATGTATTCATGTATAGTAGTTGTTACTTTCAATGGTAGGGTTGTTGTGGAAAATGTGATTGTTATCTTTAGCGGAAGTTGTTCCCAAGTGTTACATTTAACGTAGTTAAACTTTGTTACCTTTATATTTGTAACACAATACTCATAACTTACGTTTGTTTGAAAAGGTAAGGTTATATTGTACTACGTTTAACTACTAAATTTAATAACAGAAAAGCGCTATCTTAGCGTTACAATGTGTGTATTATATGCACTTGCTTGTAATAGGAAAAGGTATATACCCTCTTTTAAACGACGACATTTTTATGTTGAATATTGTTTATTGGCTCATCAACACATGCCGACCCAGGGAGAGGGGCGGGATATAAGGAGGGGGGGGGGGGGGGATATAAGGAGAGGAGAGGGCGGGATATACAGGAGAGAGGCAGGATATACAGAGGAGAAGGACAGGATATATAAGAATCCGGGAACCTGCCCACACTTTCTAACGAATAGATATATATGGTTCATTAACGTGCTCGGAGTATAGACTCCGATACATGGGACCACTCGGTTAAAGTCCCCATCCGACATACGAGGCTAAGAGTGTACTGTCGACCAAGGTAAAGTTTGGAGAAAATAAGCAACATATTACCTTGACCTTGGTATTTTTTGTCGTTCAGTGATGTCCACCAATGCGAACAATACATATGACCAAGTATCAAACAAAGAAAATCGAATTCGTATGTTAAAAGAAACGCTCCAAAGCATATGTATACATGTTCAACATCTGTAAGTTATACTTTTTGCGAAGTAAATTGTCTAAACAGAACATTTCTTTAATGCTGTATAAAGCTATAATACTTTCTTTCTGAACATCAATTTAAGTACTCCAAATTGCCACCATCTCATACCTCTGCCTTTTTGTGTCGCATGTACTCAGCCACGTCAAAACTCAGTTGTTCCAGCTCTCCCTGAGTTTCATTTGGCACATAAGTCACGAATGCTCCCCCTTTCTTTTTGTCCGAGGTCAAGGCCGCGGCTGCTGCTAGGTTGTCCACCAGAGCAAACCAAGCTTCTTGCGATACGGAATTCTCCAGGAGACTAAAACACGGAACAAAATTAATAGAATTATATACTGTTGGTTTATAATCAATTACTATTTACTGATTATATACTGAAAGGAAAAAGAAACGCGACACGGAAATTTCCGCTATATGTTGTATATACAGCACATTTAATTCCATATATATTCCAAGGAAATCCCAAGATGTCTTGTAAAAAAATTGCAGTTAGTTAGGGAAAGGACACAACTGTGATGTTGTAGACGTTTTAATCACAGTACACGTTGCAACAAGAAATTCATAAATGTTGAAGTTCCTCTTTGAAAAACTGAGCCAGTTCAGTACTGTATTTAACGCAAGGAGTTTGCAAAATATTGCATCCTAAGTTTGATCACATGCTTGAGTCAAACGCATACTCTGTCAATAACGAAACTTTGCAGGAATACTATTTGCTGTGTTACGTGTTGTTTTAGGAAAGATCTTACATAGCCATTACCATTCGACTAACAGCATATTGTACTTACAATATATAGCGGAAATTTCCGGGTTTGTTTTTCCTTTCAGTATAATTATGTTATAAAGATATTTACTTCAAGGGTTAGTTTAGGGCAAAATAGGTGTTCTGTTTTATGGCACCTACTGCATTATTTGTCTTTATCACGGTGCTTATATTTCCATTGGACTTTATTCCCGTGATATATAAAACAAACCAAACAATATAAAACAAATCTGTTTACTCAGAACAAGTACAGGTAAAGTATAAATGCATCAAAGGTAGATAACAGATTTATGCCCATTATCAAACTTCAGAACGCGTTGTATTCCTTGTGTTACAACCTCGCCATTAGTTATCACTAGAAGTTTCACTTATCCCTGCATCAATCCCTCTCGACGAGTGTGTGCAGACAGTGTGTGTATCTATCACTCGTGTGTGAACTGTGTGTATGTCTATCGTATAATGCACCACTCCGTCGCGACGAGACGAGTATGTGTGGGCAGTGTGGGCAGTGTGGGCAGTGTGAATATTGCGCATACTATGTTACACTGCATCACTCCCTCGCGACTATTGTGCATACAATCTTATACTGCATCATATACTGCATCACTCCCTCGCGACTATATTGGGCATACTATCTTATACTGCATCACTCTCTCGCGACTATTGTGCATACAATCTTATACTGCATCATATACTGCATCACTCCCTCGCAACTATATTGGGCATACTATCTTATACTGCATCATATACTGCATCACTCCCTCGTAACTATATTGGGCATTCTATTTTATACTGCATCACTCCATCGCGACTATTGTGCATAAAATCTTATACTGCATCATATACTGCATCACTCCCTCGCAACTATATTGGGCATACTATCTTATACTGCATCACTCTCTCGCGACTATTGTGCATACTATCTTATACTGCATCACTCTCTCGCGACTATTGTGCATACTATCTTATACTGCATCACTTTCTCACGATCATCTCTCTCTCGCGACTATTGTGCATACTATCTTATACTGCATCACTCTCTCACGACTATTGTGCATATTATCTTATACTGCATCACTCTCTCGCGACTATTGTGCATTCTATCTTATACTGCATCACTCTCTCGCGACTATTGTGCATACTATCTTATACTGCATCACTATCTCACGACTATTGTGCATACTATCTTATACTGCATCACTCTCTCACGACTATTGTGCATACTATCTTATACTGCATCACTCTCTCGCGACTATTGTGCATTCTATCTTATACTGCATCACTCTCTTCTCTCGCGACTATTGTGCATACTATCTTATACTGCATCACTATCTCACGACTATTGTGCATACTATCTTATATTGCATCACTCCTTCGCGACTATTGTGCATTCAGTCTTATACTGCATCCCATACTGCATCACTCCCTCGCGACTATTGTGCATACTATCTTATACTGCATCACTCCTTCGCGAGTATTGTGGATACACTCTTATACTGCATCACACTCTCGCGACTATTGTGCATACTATCTTATACTGCATCACTCTCTCACGACTATTGTGCATACTATCCTATACTGCATTACTCTCTCGCGACTATTGTGCATACTATCTTATACTGCATCACTCTCTCGCGACTACTGTGCATACTATCTTATACTACATCACTCCTTCGCGAATATTGTGCATACAATCTTATACTGCATCACATACTGCATCACTCCCTCGCGACTAGTGTGCATACTATCTTATACTGTATCACTCCCTCGCGACTATTGTGCATACAATCTTATACTGCATCACATACTGCATTACTCCTTCGCGACTATTGTGCATACTATCTTATACTACATCACTCCTTCGCGACTATTGTGCATACAATCTTATACTGCACCACATACTGCATCACTCCCTCGCTACTATTGTGATACTATCTTATTTTGCATCACTCCCTCGCGACTATTGTGCATACTATATTATACTGCATCACATACTGCATCACTCCCTCGCGACTATTGTGATACTATCTTATACTGCATCACTCCCTTGCGACTATTGTGCATATTATATTATACTGCACCACATACTGCATCACTCCCTCGCGACTTTTGTGATACTATCTTATACTGCATCACTCCCTCGCGACTATTGTACATACTATATTATACTGCATCACTCCCTCGCGACTATTGTGCATACTATATTATACTGCATCACATACTGCATCACTCCCTCACGACTATTGTGCATACTATCTTATACTGCATCACTCCCTCGCAACTATTGTGCATACTATTTTATACTGCATCACTCCCTCGCGACTATTGTGCATACTATATTATTCTGCACCACATACTGCATCACTCCCTCGCGACTATTGTGCATACTATATTATACTGCATCACATACTGCATCACTCCCTCACGACTATTGTGCATATTATCTTATACTGCATCACTCCCTTGTGACTACTGCGCGTACCATTTTATACTGCATCACTCCCTCGCGGCTTTTGTGCGTACTATCTTATACTGCATCACCCCTCGAGACGGTTGTTCACAGACAGTGTGTATATCTATTTTATACTGCTTCACTCCCTGGTGACTACTGTGCATACTATCTTATGATTGAAACTATTTCTTGAATTGTTACTTTCAAAAGCTTTACAATTATATATCGTGTTGATGTTGAAATACTGGTACTTCCGCATAAGTACACATAACTATTGCCTGTACCTGCTGTCAACCTGTATATATGTTTTGTATCCTCATGGGTCTTATGACCTTTTGGAATTTTGCTGAAAAAAAGATATTATATTATACTGATCACGCACTCGCGATTACTGTGCATACTATTCATAATGAATGGAGAGATGCAGTATAAACTGCACAAACTTTTCCATCGCCACGACTGTTCAGGACATTGTAAGTAGACGGAAAACAGGCGAACTAACAGTCGGCTGAAGACGAAGTGACTTGCAAAACAACTACAACAAAACATATTCTTACCTTTTGCAGACATGACAGACTTGGATGAGGAGTTTTACGGCACGAGCAACTCGGCGGAATTTTACAAAAGGCTGAAATTAAAAAGAAAAAACGTTTGAATACAGACAAAAATATGCAAAGAAGAAGACGAAGATTTTATTAAGTCAATATGCCATAGGCCTATGAGACACTACAAATGCACAAAAACTCAGAACATATGACACAACAATAAACATATTTACACAAATATTTACATGAACATTTTTCAAATATAAAGGCAAAGATGTATCATATATACACTTTATTATTGCCGACATTAAGGAAACACGATATTTTATTTATTGGATTAAATGGTTTATATTTAAAAACAAATGATTATATATTACCTGCTACCCAAATTAATTTAAAAGAAAGTATAAAATACACATAATTAAATTAACAGGTGTATCCTATATAACTGAGTGCGAGAAATTGTTTGTTTGTTTGTTTGTTTGTATGGTGATTTACGTCATTTTCAACACTTGTAAGGTCATATATGACGGTCGATTTTTTGTGGTGGAGGCAGACCACTCACATTTCCTGTGTAGAACCAGTACTGTTCACCTCCCGAGAAATAGAGTCCCTGAGAGGGTATCTGTTTTCATAAATAAATATAGTATAACAACACTGGGTCAGCACCGTTAACGCTTAATTAGTAACTGCCGTATATACCCCTGAACTTTACATACTAATACCTCTTTTAAAAGGGGAGCCTTTGGTAACACCAATTAGATTTAGATTAAACACCTGTGATTTTATTCGACACTTTTATTTTCTCGTAAAAGAAAACATAATTTCGACTTGGGCGCCTGCGATGTTCTCGATTAAAGTCACGTATATTGTTCTTTAACGCAGTTTAAGTTTTAGTTTGTAAGTGTGTAATAGGCCCATATGTATATATGCATTTTTGCTTTTACCAAATTCCTACTTTCGAGGCATCTTAAGGCTTTTTGTTTGTTTTTCTAGTAATACATTTCACAATACAACAACACTATATGCGTATACTTGGCCCAACAAATAAACATATTCTTTTTTTTCCTATAAACCATTTTTTACCTGCAAAATATATAATTGCCCATTCAAATCCGGCTAATTAATCTTAATTAACCGTACATTTTAGTAATTTGAGATCTTTATGTACTATGTTGAGACAAATGGAAAAAAAAACACGTTATCTATAACAAATCTACCAACCCTAGAAAACTAGGGTCGAGGAAAAAACAGAATTGTTAATGTTGGCCTTTTACTTTTGTTCAGGTACATTGCTTTTCCTGAAACTACAGGCAATCTTCCAATAGAAACGACAGAAGGAGAGAATAAAGTGATTGAAGGGGTGGGTGGGGGCTCCGAATATTTTCAGTTTTTTTAAATAACCATGTGTGTTTGTTTATTTGCTTCTCACAATAATAATAACAGCATTTCTATACCAGGTGATTAATTGTATGCCTGTCCTGTCACAGTAAAATTTCCGGACACAAGCAAATTTTGCGGGGCTCAAGACATACGTTGACATTGATTGGAGGATGTTGGTGGAGAAAAACATACTTTGTCCCATCTCCTACCCCCATCTCACCACCACCCCACCCTGTTCCTACACCTATATCAAAATATTTTTGCTATAGTGTGCTTACTTACATTTAACGAATAGTTTCGAAATTTACCTGCTTTGATTACACTAATATATAGATAAATAAAACTTCGTTTTGTTATTTTATTAGGATAAAAACAAACGACATAGAGGACTTAATATTTAGCAGAATATATTTACTCCACATGCGAAACAAATATCATCAAAATATGCATGAGCAGTATTCATTCTGAAGAAATTCTGGAGGTAACTCCCTTACAAGGGGCTACATTAGGCCTTTCATAGGATTCCAGGTGTCAGACTTAGCATAAAGAATGACCTCTTATTTACAAGGACATTCAGTCTGCACAGTAATATGTGATATCCTAGGTTACGCACCAGGGTTGATGTTAGCGTTTTACGTCCTAATCCATTCAACATTTATGGTGAAGTCACGTTTTGCACGTGAACGACACGGTACTTACTTCATATTCTGATTGATATGATATTTTTATCATGAATTGAAACAGTTTTAAAATTTTAGATTGTTCTAGAAAACGCCAGATACACTCCCTTTAAAGTGTATATAATTTTGCGAGCCGTGTAGTTCTCTATAAGCATGTAGAGTAGTAATAACTACTGTGACCCGTTAAATTGTGACGTATTGTCTTGATTAATGCACTCATTTACAATTTTATACCCACTCACCAAACCAACCATTAACCCAAACAATCACCCACCCACCCAACCAACCATTAACACAAACAATCACCCATCCACCCAACCAACCATTAACACAAACAATCACCCACCCACCCAACCAACCGACCATTAACACAAACAATCACCCACCCAACCAACCAACCAACCATTAACACAAACAATCACCCACCCACCCAACCAACCAACCATTAACACAAACAATCACCCACCCAACCGATCAACCATTGACCCAAACAATCGCCCACCCAACCAACCATTACCAAAAACAATCACCCACCCAACCAACCAACCATTAACCAAACAATCACCCACCCACCCAACCAACCATTAACCAAAACAATCACCCACCCAAACAACCAACCATTAACCTAACGAACAAACCAACCAACTCATTCATCCATCCATATATGTATATACACACAACCAACCCATTATTCAACCAACCCATTATCCATCCAACCCATTATCCAACCAACCCACGGACATTTATCTATACATTGGTTATACATCGGAATTCTGGAGGCAAGTTCCTTTAAAGTGTATATAGTTATGTGAGCCGTTTAGTCCGCTATAAACATGTGCTAGTGATAAACACTGTGGTCAGTTAAATAGTGACGTATTGACTTGGTTAATGCACCCATTTAAAAATATATGCCCACGCGGGCATAACAACTTCCAAATGATTGTTCATCTATTCATCAAGCTTCCAACCATATTTCGATCCGTCCGTCCCCACCCAACCAACCATTCGTCCGTCCATCCATCAATCCATCCATTTATCCAAGCATTCATCCGTCCGACAAACTAATAGTAACTCTCTATGACCACATCCATCTGCAACAAACCAACTATCAAACCAACCTACCGACCGACCGATCGACCGACCAACCAACCAATCAAACAACCGACCAACAACCAAACAAACAACCAAACCAACCAACCAACCAACTAACCAAACCAGTCAACCAACCAATCAGTCAACATCCAACCAACTACCAACCGACCTAAAAACTAACCAACCAACCTGTCAACGAACCAACCACAAATCACAAACACACCAACAAACCAACCCACCAAACACCAACCAGCAAACCTACCAACTCTATGATAATATGCATCTATCTTCCAACAAACCAACCAAACATCTATCCATCGGTCGGTCGGTAAAGCTATCAATAAATCAATTTATCAATTAATCAATCAATCAGTCAATTTAATGATTAATCCATCCAGCTAAACATTCATCTAACCAAGCTCCCAACTAGATAACTCTCCATCCAACCACGCGGCCGCGGTATCTCAGTAGATAAGGTATTGCGCTTTAGAGCTACAGACCTATACCACTCGTGTGTTCGCTCCCTAGCGGAGGTATGTCTGATGAAAACTGTCCCAATACAACCTAAGATTGCGTTTTAACTTTTAACGTGGCGTAAAACCCAATTCAATTTCCATTAACCAAACCAAACAGACATCCAACAATCTACACGTCTGTATGTCTGTCATTCGTTTTATTAATCCCTCCCTCCATCCATCCATCATTATATGTGTTTACCTATATGTATACCTGCCTACATACCTAGCAGACTGTATGTTTCTTCAACACTTGTTACCTTTATATTCACTAGCGTCGGTGGCATTGTCATCTTCCTGGCACTACTTTCAAGGCGATATCCATCCGCCAATGTAAGACACGCACAATAAACTTAACTATTCCTTTCCTGATTAATTTCTTAAAAATAATAACATACAATTCAAGAAGCAACTCATTTCACGTAGTATAGGCATGAATGCTCTTTCCATAATAGTTTATTTTCTAAATGTTATTTACTTTAGAATCCTATCATGAGAATAGAGTGTTTGAATGACAAGTTTATTGCAGGTTGCTATTTTTCTTACCATTCCCCTATACAGACGGTGATATTTATCTTTTAAATGTATGATGAATGCCTTTTCCGTTTTACGCATACAGGTTTTCGATCGTTTGAAACCAAATGAATAATCGATCATGAGTTTAATAAAATCAAGTATTTTTTCTAAAAGGAAAAACGTGTAAATGCAATAGATTTTCAGTATTTGCCTATGAGATTCGTGTTCGTCTGTGAAAAGGCCGATGTTTCCTTAAGTTATTGCTGCATTTATGGTGTCAAAACAAAGGTCAATAGACTAAACACAGAAAATTGCAAAAGGCTATCGCAACCGCTTTCAAGAACCATTTTAAACTAACAAAATTGAAATTATTGAAGAACGTTTGCTTTGCCGTACTATGTAATTACATATTTAAAAGAGTACAATTGATAAATAAAATGGTGGGTACCTATACGGAGTTTAAGCCTACAACAAAATGTTTAGCATTAGTGAGAAATCTATCTGATAATCGTCGATAAAGTCATAGAATTTAAACAATAATAAGTACATGTGTTCAAAATTGCAGAATTGAATAGTTTGATATGCACAGGCGTATTATGGCAAAGTTACCAAAAACAACCATTGGTTTAAAGGTACATTAGCCGTAACTTTTAGCTTAAAAAAACAAATTAATTACATTGATAAACATTACATAACTACCATTATTGCATAATAACTAAATAGAAACAAAAAATTTTGAATAGCGGTACCAAAAATGTACCGTCTCGTGGGGTTGAACTCCAAGCATACACTAAATTTTCCTTCACGGATAACAATAGACGAGGCGTTAAATGGAAAGATATGTATAAATGCAAGACGATAATATGATCAAAACCTCAAATATCTGCTTTACTTACCGACAGTGTCCCTTTAAAGATATTACCTTTTTTTTTTCTCGAAAGTTTACGACATTTCATATATGTATTGCACAAAACATATTACAGGATTACAACGTAGGCAAATGCCTATATAATTCATCTAATTATAGTCGCAAGATTCGAAATGAGTTCAATAAATCAACCAGTACAAATTAAGTATCACGGTTGAAAAGATACAAATAGACACTCGATTTAGTACAATAAATCAAACAGTATTAAAGAAGAAACACAAAGAAAACGGAGATACATATTTGTTCTACATGAATATTATGTTATGACTGAAATTAAAACAAGCAGTGGTATATGGTACTATTAATGAAAATGGATATTTATTTGAACACATAAGGTACAAACAAAATATCGTTTGTATCAAACTCAATACAAACCTTGTACACAATTCCGATATCTTATTAAGCAAATTTAATGCAGTTACAAAGAAATACATTTCTACTTCAACTTCTGCGGTCATTTTATACGTATTTCAGCTTTTGTTGAAAACAAATATGACGGAGGGGAGTGGACTCGAACCCTTGACAATGTAGCTAACCCTGCAAATGCGATAATGACTTTAGGCTGCTATTTAACTCTAACAATCGACCCAAAACTTACTTTTCAACAATCAACAGTTATTTATTATTATTTGCGACTTTTTTTAAAAATTCTATTTGCATTAAGTATATACATTCAGTACATTAGAGACTCATCTTTAGGCTCTATGCATGTTTCCATTTATATATTTCAGTGTAATATTGAAATGACTCCCACCTGGGTACATATATTTCTTCGTATTTTACTGATATTAATATAATTACACTAAGAAATCTCAATTGCACTCAAACGGACTCTTATAGGCAGAAAATGACTTACACTTTGTCATTTATATGGTCCGCGTTATCAGGTAATACCTTTATGACCATTTGTTCGTCTCTTGAAGTGTAAATTCCGTGATCAGTGTGTTCATTTGTCTTGATCAGTATTTTCATTACAGTCTCATAATGTAAGCAATGTAAGTAGTGTGTCAATATAACGCACGTAAATTATTACATTCACGAGTACTTGTAAAATCACCACCACGATCGTGTTAAATCATAAATCATGTTTAGGATCTTGTTAAATCACATACCACCTGTCAACCATTGAGTGTATACATGTTCTAATCCTGGGCCAGTGGCTAGCCCCACGCCCTCCCCCCAACCCCCGCCCCACCCCCTCAAAAAACATGTTTTTTAAAAGTTATCGACAACTAAAGACACAAAGTGGAACCAGTTAAAGAAGAAGAAGAGCATAATATAGTTTCAGAGCACCAAATAAACAACAATTAAAGTTTAAAGGTTTAAATAAAACTTGATGTTGGTAGCATATTCAAGGACACATGATACAGTTTATGGATCTGGAGTCTGAAGGTAAATTGTTGTTTAGGACAGTTTATTTAGTAGGCAGACACATATGACAGTGTACGTAAAATGTGTTTATTTATTCATAGACCATGATGAAATGTTTTTAAGTGATAAAACGATTGACTGGTAGACTGACTGACTGACTGACTGACTGGCTGACTGACTGACTGACTGACTGACTGACTCACTCACTCACTCACTCACTCACTCACTCACTCACTCACTCACTCACTCACTCACTCACTCACTCACTCACTCACTCATGTATTCACTCAGTCACTCATTCACTTACTCATTCATTCATTGTTTTCATTCATTCATTCAATCATTCATTCATTCATTCATTTTTATTCATTCATTCATTTCCATGCATTTATTCATTTTCGTTCGTCATTCATTCAGTCATTCATTCATTCATTTTCATTGATTGATTGATTGATTGATTGATTGATTGATTGATTGATTGATTGATTGAATGAATGATTGATTGATTGATTGATTGATTGATTGATTGATTGATTGATTGATTGATTGATTGATTGATTGATTGATTGATTGATTGATTGATTGATTGATTGATTGATTGATTGATTGATTGATTGATTCAGTCATTCATGCAGTCATACATTCAATCGTTCATTCATTTATTTATTCATGCATTCATTCATTCATTCATTTTCATTTCATTCATTCGTTCATTCTTCATTCATTTTTATTACTTACGTGAAACTCGGTTTTTATCCAGACACTTAAAATTGTAAGAAATACTTATATACGTTATTCTAACTACCTTTTCCTCTACCACTTCCTTTTGAAACGCGTCTTGCTCTTCTTCCGCGACTCCCGGGGTTTGTCCATGATCATCCTCGTCGTCGTCAAATATGTCAATGTTACTAGTCAGTCTTAACGGCATATTAAAAATTTCTCCTTTAAATATGATAATCCGTATTGTACATTAAGTATTCCCTCTTTTTTTTCTTCTTCTTTTTTTTATTTTTTTTTAAAGATAATCACGGAACAAGTACGTCTGCAATCCGGGCTCGTTTGAATACCAGTAAAGTCAATGTTTTTTATGTTAAAACATTCCCTCAAGTTTAATATAAAATAATAACATATTCATCCCTGTGCAAATATTCAATGCGATACACTGTAAGCATACATCTTACCACATTCCCACAACAAGTCGTGAGGATATGATTGTAATTATTATGTCTTTTTTTATGTAAAGATCCGATCCCAAACATCTTCTGCACAAGCATTCGGGTATATATTGAATAAACGCGCCTGTGCTACCGAGATCTATTGTGATCAACGCTCGTATGTTTAAACATCAATAAATGGAGATCATTTAATAACGAATATACATTTGTGCACAGATTGAAACAATACCCGTACACAAGCACACAGAAACAATACCCGTACACAAGCACACACAATCTTAACAATAGTCTATTATACAAACCTGGGCAATTTTTGGGAAAATAATGCTACAACTCGTGTACAGTTACGGGTCAAATAAGGGTCAAATCTGAGTAATTGTTGGATACAATAATGCTAACCTATTGCACAGTTACAGGGGATGTTAATTTAATTAAATTATACGGTAGATCAAATAGTTTTATAATCAAATTAAAACGGCATATGAAGAACTTTGATCCATAAAAAATCAGACTTCAGTATTTTCAAATTTGATTCAGTTTAAATCAATCGATTTCTTCTTTGTAGGCATGTCCTTATTTGTAACTTCATGCTCACCAGCTCATGTCGAAATCGAGTATTCAAACGAGCAAATATAGCGCAGAAAATCATTTACTGTATAGACATCGACCAGTGCACATCGTACCAAAACATAGATAACAGTAATTTTTACAGAAAAAAAGTTAGCCTCTTTCGGGGCTCGAACACACGACCTTCTGATTTTAAGTTAGGTGCTCTATCTACTGAGCTATAACGCTACTTGAGAAAATAGTTTACTAACTACAATCTATTATGAGGCAAAATAACTTAACATATTTGAACGCAACTCAATATGGATCAATAAATATATCGTCCATCTTGTCGCACGCGTAAATTAACATTGTAATACTATGAAACTAATACTTCGCCTCAAAACAACAATATCTCGACTAGTTATTTAGCGCTTGATTGATATGTTGTGCGCGTTAGTTATTACGTAATGCCTACTTAGTGTTACAAATGCTACAACATACCAATAAAAAGTCGTGGTCTAGTGGTTCAGCGTACATCCTTCGAAACATACAAGTTCAAGGCTGTGGTTCAAATCCCGTTTTGGGCAACTTTTATCTGTACGGAGGCTAAATCAAAATGTGAATTTTACGCATCGATTTCTGCTTATATACCGACTTTTGGGGTTTTCGTCGATTTGAAACTACTTCACACGTGACTCATTCATATTCATGAGTTATAGGGACTGACATGAGTCTATGTAGCTTTAAGGCAAAGATCTGACAAAGTTATTATGTCTGTTCTGTGCTTTTTGTTAATGTGTTTAAAAGTACTAGATCTACCTTGCATATACATAAACAACAAGAAACATTCATTTACAACTGTGACGGTGTGTTTTTTTTGCTTCCATCTTGACCGAATATTTCCTCAATTATTTCAAGTCAATCATTTCCATCTTTTCTTGTCATTTATGATACATTTGCAGTATTGGTTGTTTTGTCCCATTTGTGTGCAAACATTTTTTTTAAAATGTGTTTGGAGTGAAAATGAATGAAAGATAAAATAAAAATGATTTGCCTTGGGAAGAAGTGTTCAGATGTATGAGAGACTTGCCTTTCAAGTGCGAGACTCGCTTTTCAAATGCGAGACTTTGCTTTCAAATGCGAGACTTGTCGTTCGAATGCGAGAAGTGTCTTTCAGTGTGAGACTTGTGTTTTAAATGCGGGACTTGTCTTGATATGTAAGACTTGTCTTTCAAATGCAAGACTTGTCTTTCAAATAAGAGACTCGCCTTTTAGATGCGAGACGTACCTTTCAAATACGAGATTTGTCTTTCAATGCGAGACTTGCTTTTCAAATGCGAGACTTGTCTTTCAAATGCGAGTCTTGTCTTTCAAATACAATAAATGTCTTTCAAACACGAGGCATGCCTTTCAAACACGAGCAATGCCAATCATATTCTGAGCATTATGAATCGCATAACAATTAATAAGGAACTACACTACATATAGTTTTCTAAATGTACGGATAGTATAGTATTGGAAAAAACTAACTTTTAGTAACGGTTGTAGATGTGCTAGTCATCATTTATTAGTAAACCAAATAATCAGTACGCGATCTTTAATTACGCCACACGGTCGCCTTTATTGTTTATTGTAGACCATTGTCTTAATCTCAAACCTCGATTGACAGCGTACGACCATTGATCATATACTAAATATCAGTTCAAAAAGGCAATGTTATCTATATTGTTGTACTCGCAATGTCGAATGTCCTTTGAAGTAAAAAAGTATAGTTTTATTTTAACACGATTTTGCTGAGAACAAATTAAGTTTGTATACACCCAATGGATGGTCACTTATTACTGTATGGATGCGGCCAAGTATAACTGTACGGATGCGATCATTTATTACTGTACTGATGCGATCACTTATAACTGTATGGATGAGATCAATTATAACTGTATGGATGAGATCAATTATAACTGTATGGATACGATCACTTACGGATGCGATCACTTACAGCTGTATGGATGAGATCACGTATAACTGTATGGATGCGATAACTTATTACTGTACGGATGCGATCACGCATAACAGAATTGATGCGATCAGATACAACTGTATGGACGCGATGACTGATTACTGTAGGGGTGCGATCACTTATTACTGTGTGGATGCGATCACTTACAACTGTTTGGATGCGATCATGTATTACTGTATGGATACGATCGCTTTCAACTTTTTGGGTGCCATCACTTACAACTGTATGGATGCGGTCACTTTATAACTATATGGATGCTATCACTTATTACTGTATGGATGCGATCATTTATTACTACATGGATTCTATCACTTATAACTGTATGGGTGGGATAACTTATAATTGTATGGATGCTATTTTACTATCACTTATAACTGTATGGATGAGATCACTTTTAACTGTATGTATAAAATCAATCACTTATTACAACACTTATTACAACATGGATGCGATCACTTTCAACTGTATGGGTGCGATCATTTATAACTATATGGATGTGACCACTTACAACTGTATAGATGCGATCATTTATAACTGTATGGATGCGAATACTTATAACTGTATGAATGAGATCACTTATATATGTATGGACGAAATCACTTATTACTGCATGGATGAGATTAGTTATAACCGCCTGGATGCTATCACTTATAACTGTATGGATTCGATCACTTACTACTGCATTGATGCGATCACTTATAACTGCCTGGATGCTATCACTTATAACTGCATGGATTCGATCACTTATATAACTGCATGGATGCGATCACTTATAACTGCCTGGATGCTATCACTTATAACTGCATGGATTCGATCACATATAACTGCATGGATGCATAACTTACAACTGTAGGGATGCGATCACTCACAACTGTATGGATGTGATCACTTATAACTGTATGGATATATTCGATCACCTACAACCGTATGGATGCGATCACTAATAACTGTATGGATGTGATCACTCATTACTGAATGGATGCGATCACTTATAATCTATGTATGCAGTCACTTATAACTATATGGATGCGATCATTTATAACTGTATGGATGCTGTTGTACCTTCGTCCCTGTCGGAGGCCTCACTCTGGTGACGTCAGAGGATTGACCTTCGTCTAGGCAAGGGTCAGCCAATAGTCGGCCAGCAATAAGGCACGTGATTCCAATCCGGGTGAGCTCCGACGAATCAGGACAATACTCTCTCTCTTCAACCTCAACCACCGAACCAACAACACTACGTCTGATCGTCTCCGTACATCACGTCTACAAGTGGTTCAGGGGAGCTGGGAGCATTCTAGGTAAGTAGACCGTTACCTAGACATTATTGTGCGTTGGTCTATAGCGCGGGTATTCACTCGTACATCAATGCGATCACTTTCAACTGCATGGATGTGATCACTTATAATTGTATGGATACAATCATTTACAACTGTATGGATGCGATCACTCACAACTGTATGGATGTGATCACTTATAACTGTATGGATACTATCACTTACAAATGTATGGATGCGATTCATTATACGATATGGATGAAATCACTTATAATTGTATGGATGATATCACTCACTAATAACTGTATGGATGAGATCACTTATAACTCTATGGATCTGATCACTTACAGCTGTATGGATGTGATCACTTACAGCTGTATGGAAGCGGTTACTAAAAATTGTATGGATGCGATCACTTATTATTGTATGGATGCTGTCACTTATAACTGTTAAGATGCGGTCACTTATACATGTGTGCATGTGATCACTTACAACTGTAGGATACGATCACTTATAACTGCATGGATACGATCATTTACAAATGTATGGATGCGATCACTCACAACTGTATGGATGCGATCTCTTAAAACTGCATGTATGTGATCACTTATAACTGTATGGATACGATCACTTACAACTGTATAGATGCGATTCATTAAACGATATGGATGAAATCACTTATAATTGTATGGATGATATCACTCACTAATAACTGTATGGATGAGATCACTTATTACTCTATGGATCTGATCACTAACAGCTGTATGGATGTGATCACTTATAACTGTATGGATACGATCATTTACAAATGTATGGATGCGATCACTCACAACTGTATGGATGTGATCAATTATAACTGTATGGATACGATCATTTACAAATATATGGATGCGATCACTCACAACTGTATGGATGCGATCTCTTACAACTGCATGGATGTGATCACTTATAACTGTATGGATACGATCACTTACAACTGTATAGATGCGATTCATTATACGATATGGATGAAATCACTTATAATTGTATGGATGATATCACTCACTAATAACTGTATGGATGAGATCACTTATAACTCTATGGATCTGATCACTTACAGCTGTATAGAAGCGGTTACTTAAAATTGTATGAATGCGATCACTTATTATTGTATGGATGCGGTCACTTATAACTGTTTAGATGCGGTCACTTATACATGTGTGCATGTGATCACTTACAACTGTATGGATACGATCACTTATAACTGCATGGATACGATCACTTATTACTGACTGAATGGATGTTATCACTTATAACTGTATTGATGCGATCACTTATAACTGTATGGATCCGGTCACTTATAACTGTATGGATGCAAACACTCACAACTCTATGGATGCGATCACTTATTACTGACTGAATGGATGTTATCACTTATATCTGTATGGATGCGGCCACTTATAACTGTATGGATGCGGCCACTTATAACTGTATGGATGCAAACACTCACAACTCTATGGATGCGATCACTTATTACTGACTGAATGGATGTTATCACTTATAACTGTATTGATGCGATCACTTACAACTGTATGGATGCAAACACTCACAACTCTATGGATGCGATCACTTACAACTGTATGGATGTGATCCCTTATATCTGTGAGGATACAGTATGGGTGTGATCACTCATTACTGTATGGATGCTATCACATATAACTATATGGATACGGTCACTTATATGTGTATGGGAGCTATATTACTATCACTTATAATTGTATGGGTGCTATTTTACTATCACTTATATCTTTATGGATGCGATCACTTATAACTGTATAGATTCGATCACTTATAACTGCATGGATGCGATCACTTATAACTGCATGGATGCTAACACTTATAACTGCATGGATTCGATCACTTATAACTGCATGGATGCGATCACTTATAACTGTATGGATACGATCATTTACAACTGTATGGATGTGATCACTCATTACTTTAAGGATGCGATCACTTACAACTGTATGGATGTGATCACTTATAACTGTTTGGATACAATCACTTAAACCTGTATGGATGCGATCCATTATACGGTATGAATGCAATCTCTTATAATTGTATGGATGCTATCACTAATAACCATACGAATGAGATCACTTATAACTCTATGGATCTGATCACTTACAACTGCATGGATGCGGTTACTTAAAATTGTATGGATGCGATCACGTATTATTGTATGGATGCGGTCACTTATAACTGTTTAGATGCGATCACTTATACATGTATGCATGTGATCACTTACAACTGTATGGATGCGGTTACTTATGACTATCGATACGGTTACTCAAAACTGTATGCGCGTGATCATTTACAACTGTATGGATGTGATCACTTATAACTGTGTGGATGCGATCACTTATAACTGCATGCATACGATCACTTATTACTGACTGCATGGATGCTATCACTCATAACTGTATGGATGTGGCCACTTATAACTGCATGGATTCGATCACATATAACTGCATGGATGCGATCACTTATACAACTGTAGGGATGCGATCACTCACAACTGTATGGATGTGACCTCTTATAACTGTGATACAGTATGGATGCTATAACTTATACCTGTATGGATACGATCACCTACAAGCGTATGGATGCGATCACTAATAACTGTACGGATGTGATCACTCATTACTGAATGGATGCGATCACTTATAATCTATGTATAACTATATGGATGCGATCACTTACAACTGCATGGATGCGATCAATTATACTAATATATGGATGTGATCACTGAAAACTGTATGGATGCGGTTAGTTATAACACTATGGATTCGGTCACTTATGATTGTATGGATGAGATAACTTATAACTGTAGGGGTGTGATCACTTAAAACTGAATGCATGCGGTTACTTATATATGTGTCGATGAGATCATTTATTATTGTATGGATGCGGTCACTTATAACTGTATGGATGAGATCACTTATATCTGTATGAATGCGGTCACTTATAACTGTATGGATGAGATCACTTATAACTGTATAGATGCGATTACTTATAACTGTATGGATGCGATCATTTATTACTATATGGATGAGATCACTTATAAATGTATGGATGCGGTTATTTATAACTTTATGAATGGGTTCACCTTTATTGTATGAATGCGATCACTTATAACTATATGGATGAGATCACTTATTATTGTATGGATGCGTTCAATTATAACTGTATGGATGCGGCCACTTATAACTGTATGAATGCGGTCATTTATATATTATGGATGCGGTTACTTATTACTGTATGGATGCGGTGACTTATTACTGTGTGGATGCGGTGACTTATAATTGTATGAATCCAGTCTTTTACAACTGTATGGATGCGTTCATTTATAACTGTACGGATACGGTCACATATAACTGTATGGATGCTATCACTTATTACAGTATGGATGAGATCACGCATAACTGTATGGATGCGTTGATTTATAACTGTATGGATGCGATCACTTATATCTGTATGGAAGCGATCACTTATAACTGTATGGATGCGATTACTTATAACTGTATGGATGCGATCAATTATTACTATATGGATTAGATCACTTATAAATGTATGGATGATGTTATTTATAACTTTATGAATGGGTTCACCTTTATTGTATGAATGCGATCACTTATAACTACATGGATGAGATCACTTATTATTGTATGGATGTGTTCAATTATAACTGTATGGATGCGGCCACTTATAACTGTATGAATGCGGTCATTTATATATTATGGATGCGGTTACTTATAACTGTATGGATGCGGTGACTTATAACTGTGTGGATGCGGTGACTTATAATTGTATGAATGCAGTCTTTTACAACTGTATGGATGCGTTCATTTATAACTGTACGGATACGGTCACATATAACTGTATGGATGCTATCACTTATTACAGTATGGGTGAGATCACGCATAACTGTATGGATGCGTTGATTTATAACTGTATGGATGCGATCACTTATATCTGTATGGAAGCGATCACTTATAACTGTATGGATGCGATTACTTATAACTGTATGGATGCGATCATTTATTACTATATGGATGAGATCACTTATAAATGTATGGATGCGGTTATTTATAACTTTATGAATGGGTTCACCTTTATTGTATGAATGCGATCACTTATAACTATATGGATGAGATCACTTATTATTGTATGGATGCGTTCAATTATAACTGTATGGATGCGGCCACTTATAACTGTATGAATGCGGTCATTTATATATTATGGATGCGGTTACTTATAACTGTATGGATGCGGTGACTTATAACTGTGTGGATGCGGTGACTTATAATTGTATGAATCCAGCCTTTTACAACTGTATGGATGCGTTCATTTATAACTGTACGGATACGGTCACATATAACTGTATGGATGCTATCACTTATTACAGTATGGATGAGATCACGCATAACTGTATGGATGCGTTGATTTATAACTGTATGGATGCGGTCACTTATAACGGTATGGATGCGGTGACTTATAACTGTATGGATGCGGCTACTTATAACTGTTAGGGCGCGGTTACTTATAACTGTATGGATAAGATCTCTTATAACTGTATGGATGCGGTGACTTATATCTGTATGGATGTGCCACTTATAACTGTATGGATAAGATCTCTTATAACTGTATGGATACGGCTACTTTTAACTGTATGGATGCGACCACTTATAAATGTATGGATGCGGTCACTTATAACTGTATGGATGCGGTCTATTATAACTGTATGAATGCTGTCACGTATAACTGTATGGATGCAGTCACTTATAACTGTATTGATGCGATCACATATAACTGTATGGATGCGGTCACTTACAACTGTATGGATGGGATCACTTTCTAACTGTATGGATGCGGTCACGTATAACTGTATGGATATGGTCACTTACAACTGTATGGGTGCGTTCTCGTATTACTGTATGGAAGCGGTCACGTATAACTGTATGGATGCGATCATTAATTTACAACTGTATGGATGGGATCACTTATAGCTGTATAGTGATTGGCAATCGGTTGAAATTTACAGTTGATGACTCCGCCTCGCAGCATTCAATCTTAAGATTTAAGCTAGCATTGTCGGTTAATACAGCAGTTGAGTAAAATGTACTTATACATAGTGTAAATAGGTGATTCCACTGATCCGAACTTATACATAGTGTAAACAGGTGATTCCACTGATCCGAACGTATGCATAGTGTAAACAGGTGATTCCACTGATCCGAACTTATACATAGTGTAAACAGGTGATTCCACTGATCCGAACTTATACATAGTGTAAACAGGTGATTCCACTGATCCGAAAAAATACGTACCAATAAAAGTGTAAGCTGATTCGGAAAGCTTTTTGCCGTTATTCTTAATCATAGATTAAATAAACGTATCAACTTTAAGGACAGTCAAGCAGAATTATGAATAATAATAATAATAATAATAATAATAATAAATGCTTTATTTAATGATGGTAACTCAATCAATTTACAACAATTGTTCTCCCTTGAGGCCATCAAATGAAGAAACATGTAACACACACACATGGTTATATACATACAATATTATACAATTCTGAAGAGTTTCCTGTTGTAAAACAAAAGTCCCTATATATAAATCTTTTAAAGTTATTTTAAAGTACTTAACCAAATGCAAGCAAATTAAAATTAACTAGCATTACCTAAAAGATAGGAATAATATTTCTTTTTAAATTCTTTGATATGTTTGGCTTGTCGCATTGGAGGTGCGATCGAGTTCCATATGACAGCACCAGAATAACGAATACTTTGTTTGTATATACTTAGCCTATGTTTCGGGACGATTAGATCACCATTTGAACAAGTCCTTAATTTATAAGAGGAATGAACCTTTTGAAACAAAGATGTAAGATAGTCTGGAGCAAGATTATTGACGCATTTGTAAACCTGCACTGCTTTATGAAATTGTATTCGATCATGGACATTTAACCATTTAAGCTCTTTAAATAAGGGTTTTGAAGATGCATCATATGGCTTATTAAGGATGATCCGAGCAGCTCTCTTTTGGATTTTTTGGATTCTATTAATATTGTTGCTAGAGCAATTTCCCCAAATAGTGTCACCATAATTCAAAATTGGTTGTATATATGCATAGTAATACATAATTCTTGTTTCATGTGTGAGAAATTTCTTGATTTTGCACAAAAGATTAGTTTTGTTTGTTAAAGAAGTACAAAGATTATCAACATGGACGTCCCATGACAGGTTTTTATCAATATATACCCCTAATAATTTTTGACTGTACATTTTCTATTGCTGTACTGTTAACATATAATTGTTTTACTTCATTATTAAGTTTAGACAACTTTTGAGATGTACCTATAATCATATATTTTGTTTTCATTTCATTTATTAACATTTTATTTTGCTTAGCCCATTGCTCTGTTTGTTTGAGACTAAGCTGGCTATTTTCTTGTATAATTTCAAGATTAGGACCAGAAGTAGACAATGTTACATCATCAGCAAATATGTCTGTGTTTGCATTTTCTACATAAAGTGGTAGATCATTGACAAACATAATAAATAGAAGTGGTCCAAGTATTGACCCTTGTGGTACCCCTGTTTTTATAAGATTAGGCTTTGAAAGCTCTGTCGAAATTTGTATATTCTGGTATCGATTTGTAAGGTACGAGTTGAACCATTTTAAAGTGCATTTATCAAAATTATAACTTTTAAGTTTTGCCAACAAAAGTTCATGGTTAACTAGATCAAATGCCTTTTTGAAATCAATAAAAACAAGTTCAGTGACATGTCCATTATTCAATTCTTGCAGCATTATCCATGTATGACCGTATCTTTGTAATGCAGTCTCTGTTAACAATTGTGCGTTTACACATATAGAAATCATACCGTGCTTTTATAGACTATACTTCAACTATCTCAGTTACGAAGAAGAGGCTCAACAGGCCTTTGGACGCTCTACTTTCTAACATGGCTCTTATATCAGGAGTTTTCATCAAATTCCCTTCCGTACCTTCAAAGTTATGACTGATCATACACGATTTCTCTTTTCACTGTATCGACATATTGTCTTTTATTGAAAGTAAATTGATATACGTAGAAACAGAAAAACGGAAAACATCAAATTGAGAGAGTCGTCCTTAAGAGGAAACGGTAAAAATATTTTCCGTTTGTATATCTAGAATGTTCAAACACGAATTGAGTATGTATGTATTTGTATAGGAGCTAATACCGTCGCATCATGGAAGTGTTCTTTTTAATTTATATGTAGTGTAGCTGCAATTCGTTTATAAATGCACAGACCTAATAACAAATAGATTGGACACTATGCAAATTGTGTAAATTTCAAGTGGCACAGTTCGAAAATTTCACAGAATATTTCCCATCTTTAAACACACATACCATGAAGAGTGTTTCATTCAAGCCTAATACCATCACAAATTTAATTTTCTTTCTAATGATAGCATTTTGTTTTCTCTTACATTGAGAGAAAAAAAGGAGTTTGATAGAAACTTTGATTATGTCAAAACATTGATTTTTATGAGAATAGCGAAAAATGATGACATTTTAAATTTTAAACATTTATTTATACTATTTGTTATTTTGCAAATAAACATAAATTATTATAATACCATTTTGCTATTCATTATGAATCTTTTGGATGTTTTCTCATCAAAATCGGTGAATAATTGAGAGAGAAGACAGAAGGAAAAGTTAAGGTGCCACGTGATATTTTGGTTACTTTATTGGTTAAGATAGGAAGTTTTCCATCTGTTTATTAATGTCTGTGATAGATGTGAAGATACAAAAAGTTAATAGTATTAAAGGCAATGTAGTGACACAGCCAAACAAGCTCTTTTATTTTGAGTTTTGAAAAGCTTGCAAAAAGGTGAAAGAATTATCAAAATCGGATGATAAACAAAAAAGATATGACCATTTGAAGGTTGTTCTAAAATGGATATGGGAGACGCCATTTTGAAAACGATGACGTCATAGTTCCACATGACCATATATGGAATATTGATAACTATCATTTAAAGCAAAGCAAATCACTGTAAATGAATGCAAACTCATTAACTGGTCATATAAAGCATTATTGTCATTATTTATACATATACTTCATACAGTTACTTTATTTTTTCCACCAATAAATGAGTAAATATTCATATTTACCAATATTCCAAATATAGTCATTTAGAACTATGATGTCATAACTCTAAAAATGGCGGCTTCCATATCCGTTTCAATAGAACCTTAAAACGAGCATATCTTTCTTGTTTATCATCCGATTTTGATAATTATTTCACCCTTTTCCAAGTTTTTTTAGAAACCTCAATAATAAAGATTATTTAGCTGTGTTGCTATATTCCCTTTAATCTCTGTTCATACTGTTGTCGAAGCCAGCCATAAACCATCGGCCCTTTTTGATTTTTGTTTTCCCAGTCTGTTTTTTACATGCATTGTGACTTCCGGTTCATTATTGTTTTTTTGGCGTGAACGTATAAGGATGAGTTGCCCAGTGTTTGTTTAGCTTACTTTTAAATGAATGAATGGTGGATGCCTCAGTTACTTTGCCTGGGAGATTGTTCCAAAATTCTAGGACTCTGTAACCAAATGAATTCTTCCTAATATCAATTCTGGCTTTTTTCTTGAACAGTTTCTTTGGACATTCCCTTGTACCAAGATCAGGGGCCTGAGTGAACAGTTTGTTTGTGTCTATGTCAATAATATTTACAATGATATAAACCTGAATCACGTCATCCTCTCTCTCTTCTGTATATATTCAAGGGTTGGTAGCCCATGCATAGTGAGTCTTATATGGTAAGGAACATTGCTGAGGTTTTCTACCATTCCAGTCGCTAATTTTTGGAGACGGTTGAATATGAAAACCATTCTTACTGCGTTGTCCTATATATGAGAATGTAAGATTTTGAATGTTGTTTAACGGCTCATCAACACAGTATATGTTATTAGAGCCGCCCCAGATAGAGGGGGAGGATACATAGGAAACCGGGAAGCGTGCCCTACTCTTATTATCGAATAGATTCCTATGGTTCTTTAACGTGCTCGGAGGATAGACCGCCCGGTTTACGTCCCCATACGACGGACGAGGCTAAGGGAACGTGTCCTGCCCAAGAATACGTATTATCAGATGAAGAACAATCGTGTTTCCTTTTAGAATGCTACGATATGGTTAAAGTCACAGCCAAAACCTGCCATAATTCTTTAAAACACAAAACATTTACTACACTGTATATGATATAAGTACTACTGATTATATATTTATATTTTAAGGTGTGTATTTATATGCACAATAAAGTCTGTTAACACTTAAGCATTTGCTGCTAATCAGTTTATCTCAAATCTGATTTGATATAATAATTTATCTATAGTTAACGGTAGCTTAATACCGTTTATAAGGAAACTTAAAGGGTATGCCCCTGGACGGGCACATATTCATCGTCAGTGCTTTAAAACGTATACATATTAGAGCAGATTTTAAACATTATGTTTTATATTATAATATAGTTAATAGTGCTGGAACTAGCAACACATGCTTAAATCTTAAATTTGTTAACCCTTTCACCGCCAAATTTCAAATGTCGACTAAAATTTAAATTCAACTCTTAAGGTAATATTTTATATATAAAGTGTTATGGAAACATTCTTACTGGGTAAAGAACAGTGTTAACACTGATCATCCTGCAAATAGTGTGCATGTTGTTCAGGGCCTACGCTGGTCGTAAAATCGAAGTTTCTGACTATGGCGGCGAAAGGGTTAATACGATTTGCCTTGTATAACTGTACATATGTTAATTAATTGATACTGTAGATATGTTACTGTCTTTAATATTTCCTTGTGGAAAGACATACGTTCATTTTATCTGTTTATTGTTTGAATGGTGTTTTACGTCATTTTTTGCATATTTTAGGCCGTATATGACGGTCGATTTTTTTTGTGGTAGAGGCAGACCACCCCATTTTTCCTGGGTAGAACCAATACTGTATACTTCCGGCCATCTGAATAAATCGACAGTTTCTCACAAGTTTTGGTTCCAGTGGAATTCGAACCCGCAGCGGAAAGAGGCGAGAAGGCTTACAAGGCATTAACCCCTCGACCACGGATGCTTGTCTGTGTATATGTTTTGTATTTATATTATATGACCATGTGATGAGATGTTAAACTATCTGTCTGTCTGTATGTAGCTGCGATTCCGCTAGTTTACCAGTTTATTATTCAAAATCATTGTTCGTGTTTGTTTAAATGTAATTTATTTATTTTGTATTTGTTTTGTTTGTTGTTTTTTGTCGCGTTTAGTCCGCATTGTATATCTTAGTTTGGGGCTTTTTGTCCGCACGGTGCATTTAGTATACAAAATATACCAGTAATGGTAATAAACTATGATGGCTTCTTCCATACGATACAATTTATTCTCCATTTTGTAAAACTTCAATTCACGTATTGGCAATATTCAGTGTCAATAACAATAAGTGTATTTAGATGTATACGCTAAGGAACTTCGTGATGATGCTCGGTAAAAAAAAATACAAATAAATAAATAAAAAAATTAAAAAAATATAGCTCGAATAAAGTATTCAGTATTTGTGTTTAGAAAAATGTAATAAATGTCAGATTTAATAATTAACACATGATTTTAAACAAATACAACAACGTACCAACTTCAACATCAACAAATATAACAACATACGAACCTAAATATAAACACATACAACAACATACCGACTGTACTATACATGCATATAGCAACATTAATCTGGTATGTTGTTTTATGTGTTTATATTAAAGAAACCAACCCTCCAGATAAAGGCTAAACTACACTACAAAACCGTTTATCAAAACTCTAGCCACGTGTTCAGGTCATATAATTAAGTATATGTGCCGACTAAAAGTACAGATTTATTCAAGGGTTTTTGAATACCCATGATTGAATATGCGTAAAATGAATTATGAGCTGCTAACTCGTAATACGACTCTCCAGTTTTGGGGTTTGGCCCGACTGGTTAAAGGGGTTTATATTGTGTTAATAGAGTTTGAATTCTTAAAATATGTAAATTCTATACCTCGTCGTCAGTACTAATGTTAAGAAACGGTGTATAAATGTTGTAAAATGTGGCTGTTCTTGGCGGAATAGCTACTTTTAATTAAACACATACTTATTATTTTTAAAAATTATCGAAATTCAAAAATGTCGGTTTTCAAATGTATAGAGTATTATAAACAACACGACGTACGAGTTATGAATGTGTGAACGTGATATAAAAAAACACACGTGGAAAACGTGTTTAATTTGTTTTAATTATAAATATAGATGTAAACTCAGACTATTAAGCAGATAATAGAATGTCTTGGTTTATTTGTATGGTGCTTTACGTCATCTTTAGCAAACTGTAGGCCATTTATGATGGTCGATTTCTTTTGTGGTGGAGGCAGACAACCCCATTTTTCCTAGGTAGAACCAGTACTGTATACCTCCAGTCATCCGTAAGAATCGACACAGTGAGGTTCGAACCAGCAATTGTGATAGGAGAGAAGGTTTACAACTCAACGTCGTCAACGGACTCACACCACAATTAATTTTCCCACAGAGTTACTGTACAGCCTTTTGCAACATCTGAGCTTCAAAGCGGGGCTGCAGACATTGTTGTTGGTTTAATATCTTCAGTATAGCCAAGACCAGTAATTTAAAACAATAAAATACATAAGTTAGCCAGGTTGGTTTTTTTCTCGCTCATGTTTTGTGAACCCTATGGAAAATACAAAATTCATACACTATCTAGCTGAATATGCGGTGCTTCGGTCAAACAATTCTGAAATTTGAACGAAACCTCATATCAACGTGGGATTTTCTGTATCATCTGTCTTTTACACTGCAGATGTATGCTAAAGCAAAGAAAACCCTATTTTTTAAATTAAAAATTGTCTAAAATTGAGAAAAAAATAGAATTATTTTCTGTTTTCCTTTTGTTTTCAGGGGAGATAATAGAGGTGTGAGACCTACAGTGGAGATAATAGAGGTGTGAGACCTACAGTGGAGATAATAGAGGTGTGAGACCTAACCCATCGACCACGGATGCGCTTGACTTACCGCATGAATAAATCGACTTTCATCAATGGCCAATACATGTAGACTATTTAACATAGACAAGAAAAGTATAACGCATGCGTTATATGTAGACGATTTTTAATAATGGGTTAGTTTGTGGAGGCTTTGTTCGGGTCACATACCTGTAGTCGTCGATATGGAGATGACAGGAAGGTAAAGTGAAGAATTAAAAGATACTGTATGAATACAGATAAGTTTTTATTTAGTATTAGGTATACATTATTATACTTGTTAAAGGGAACATATTCAAGTATTTTCAATTAAACGATTTACACCTGAGCCATTACAAAGGGAATTTCAGTGACCATGCTACAATATAATATAAAAGTCATATTAACTTAATTTTTACAAGTGATTATCATATGAGCCTTATTTATGTTCATGTTTTAGTTGTATTCAGGCTCAAAACCGCTTCGGAGTTGCCGATAAGGCAATCAGCTTTGCATTTTAAATGAATTACAAGTGATCTTATAGAAAATATTTAATTTTTTTACTTCTTTACTTCGTTATAATACTCAAATATAAATGGGTGCCGAAACGTCTAGCGTAAATTTAAAATAGATGCCGAAATGGTTTGATGCCGAAACGTCTAGGTGCCGATTCATCGAGGTGTCGAAATGGTTTGGTGCCGAAACATCCTGAATCGATCTTGATCACACAGACGCAAAAACTTGAGAATTGTCTGCATTTATTAATAAGCATTTTTCATGTACTGATCATTGGGTCTCTGCTTTAATTAGACTAATATACTATATACACAATAGTTTTCGTCTAGAAAAAGACTAAGACATTGCTTTGCTCTTTGAAATGAAAATACCAAGTGTATATCATTGCAGTGAAACTATAAATAATGAAAATATAATGGTTTTATTCCACGATTTCAGTTGTAGGCATATACTCAAGCCGACGCACCGACGTATTAAAGCAAACTCACCGCAGTGGTTACTTCCCCTTTCTGTTACAGTAATCACTGCCACCACACACAATCAAGCTAAGTTTAATTTTTTGGTTAAATATTTCAACTTGCTTTGTTCATAATATAGGAAAATAGTGTGAAAAAACGGTATCTGGTTACAAACATAATTTATTTATTTATAAAAAAAAACAATTTTAGCGAATATGAACACCGGTTACTTGGTTACTTGTAAACAAACATGTATTCCGTTGGGAACATTACAGAAGCTGCGCGTATATTTAATAAAGAGATTACACCCAAGCATAGACCTACATACGTATTTAAATATAATGACCCAAGCCAACACAGGTTGAATGTTTTCAACATCTTCTCGAAGGTGATGATGTTATTGCCAATCAATTGCCTGATGGTTACGGCAAGAGTTTGCTGTATCAAGCAAAACATTTTTTGTAATCACATGGCCTCAGCTATCGTCACGGGTTTGTGTGGAGGCAGGGATTATCACTACACGGAGGGTGGTATTAAAGAGGCTCTTTGTGAGGGTTTATGAGTCCGTCTTAAAATTGACAAACAATGATATTTTCTGTTCCAAAAGGCCTGAACAAAATAAATGAGACCAATAAATACCCCTTAATTGCAAGGAAATTCATTTTGCACAGTACTGTGTGCTTTCCTAGGTTACGCACCTGGGTTAATTAAAGTATTTTACGCCGGATTCCGTTCAAACTATATGGTGAATTCAAAGTTTAGACCTGAAGAGCATGTGCTAACACAAGACATTACGTGGTCCGAGTATTAACTTCTTTCATAAACCATCCAACCCTTTCTCCAAGAAGTTAAAACGGGGTTGGCTGGGGTATATAATAAAACCTTAATTTCGGTTTAGAAGGTTTGCCTATTGTAACATAAAAACATCTACTAGGTACTTTTAAACAGGTTATCGCGTTTTTCAGTAAAACATATTTTAAACGTGTTTTATTGTCGAAAGATCCGTTATAAAATTCCGCTAGTATAAGCTTTCCCATAGGTTAATGGAATTGAGGCGGGACCACGTAATGGTTATTGTGATTTTAGATGACATTTTTATCATGAAATGGAACGTTTTTAAATTTTTATATTTTTCAATATAAATCCTAATGGAAACCATGATATAATTACAATATAACGTATTCAACAACCTACTGACTTCAATATACACAAATACAACGACATACTACTTTAAAGGGACGCATGGCAATCTTCTTTTTTTAAGAACTCGCGGCGTCCCGTTAGTTCTACATAAATTGCATGTGTTCAGTCATTAATATTAATTATAATAATAGTATGAAAGCAATTGTTTTCGCATATTACTAACTGTTGATTACATTTCACCAATAATATATTCAAACCTATGGTAGAATAACGAAGGAAAGTTGAAAACTCATAATTGTATTTAAATATACGCAAGCAGATTTAAACTGAAAATGAATTGAATTGAATTGAATGTTGTTTAACGGCTCATCAACACAGGATAGGTTATTTAGAGCCGCCCCAGAGAGAGGGGAAGGATACATAGGAATCCGGGAACCTGCCCTACTCTTATTGTCGAATAGATTCCTATGGTTCTTTAACGTGCTCGGAGGATAGACCGATACACGGGACCGCCCGGTTTACGTCCCCATCCGACGGACGAGGCTAAGGTAAAGTGTCTTGCCCAAGAACACACCGACGGAACTCAGTGGCACCACGGAGGATTGAACCCGGGGCCTCCGGTTACAAATCCGCCGCGCTACCGACTGCGCCTCGCCAGCCCCAAACTCAAAATAATACTGGATTAATAAATCGAGAGACTAATTGTAATGCTTGATAACAACTTCAAGATTGCCATGTGTCCCATAACAACTTCAAGATTGCCGTGTGTCCCATAACAACTTCAAGATTGCCATGTGTCCCATAACAACTTCAAGATTGCCATGTGTCCCATAACAACTTCAAGATTGCCATGTGTCCCATAACAACTTCAAGATTGCCATGTGTCCCATAACAACTTCAAGATTGCCGTGTGTCCCATAACAACTTCAAGATTGCCGTGTGTCCCATAACAACTTCAAGATTGCCGTGTGTCCCATAACAACTTCAAGATTGCCAAGTGTCCCTTTAATATTAACAAATACATCAACATACCGATTTATGTCTTTGGAACGCTTTCACAATCGTAGGCGTTGACATGACCTTTTTAATGCCACCTTTCTGCAAAAAGCTCTCCCTCCTCCCTTGTGCTTTCATTTGGACTAACTTCGCTTGCAACGCTAGTTTCTTCTGCTGTTGACCGATCATCGCAGAGTCAGCAAACATCCTCATTGAATCTTTGCGTGTTATTGCTTTCGAGTCTAGTCGATTTTCGGCACCCAGCGGAGCCGCAGAGCTTGATCTAAACGACGAGGACGGACTCATGTTGCTAGATTGAAACGATTGTGAAGGTGTCATACTTCTCAATTCCTTTTGTAACATACCTAATTTGTTCCTCGGTGTATCCATCTTGTTATTTTACAAGCTCAGTAAGAGTTTTGTTTAGTAATTCCACCTATATAAGCGAAGAAACTAAGTTACATCTACCTATAAGCTTATAAGAACTGGTTGTTGGAATAACTCGTGAAAAATCCCCAGAAGAAACTGCTCTATAACAATACTAATAGCATTTACATCCTCTCCGACGTTTGCCTTTCTGTTTTTGTTTTGTTTTTAAATGAGTAGGATTTACTTTTCGACAGGATTTGTACAGCACCAATGACAGAGTACGCGCGTTTAAAGACGAAATTAAAATCCACTATTACTAATAGCGCCTTACGTAAAAAATCTCGGATTAATCCGTTTTCAATAACCTATGTATAATAAAGCAGAAATGAACCCGTTAAAATTATGTATTTAAATAATCCTTGTTAAAACGATCCCTTGATCAACAAAGCTTGCGCAATGTGGTAATGTAACCTATTGAAGAAAATATTAAATCGCAATACTTGATCGGTCAATTAGAGCTTAAAAAGAACGGACTGGTCATTCAAAATGTTAGAAAAAATATCAAACAACTGAATGTTATTATAAACTAGTTGTTGTTTTTATTCTTTTAAAACTAAATTGATCGTGTAGAATTTTGTATCGGTACATTCGCCATCAGATGACCGTTCCAAGTCCGTATACTCTGAACAAAATTTCTAAGTATCAACTTTTGTATCTTAACTAATTTTCTTATTTTAAATATATTTTAGAATAGATATATGATAAGCATTTTGTTTTTTGACCCATAGTTTGTAAAACATTGATTTTTTGTTTAAATTGTTACATCTTTTGAGAGTTACCTTCCCTTTATATTATATGAAAACATGAAATGTACCGATACAACACATAACATGAGTCAAAGATCGCTTAAAGATATATAAAAAAAAAATTGGTATGAAATAATAGAAAAAAACATAAAAAATTGACCCATTTATCGCAGATTTTCCGTCTATAAAAAGAATGAAATGGATAATCTTAAATTACCTCCCTTTTAAATTGAATATTTTTTGAAATTCATGTAACTGTAATTCAGCGTTAACATTAAATATTTCGAAAATTTCTTTTACAAACGCATTTGTAGTGGTAATGCTAGTAAATGATGTCAAAATAATTTTAACTGGCATATTTTAGAATTATGAACATCGAAAGCTTCACTAATTCGAAGTACTTAATAAAATCATATATACCCAGTTGTATTTATAAGTGTTATAACTTCTTTCTAAGAAAACACATTGACTTAAAAGTTTTAATATGCAATCAGAGCAGACGATTTACACTCGTTATTTTGCAGTTTAACCGTATCTCTAATCAAGCTCAAAATACACAAAACAATGAGAATATTATGGACATATTCTTAGGTTGGTACAGTTCTTTGGGGTGTATAGAATCATTGGTAGTAAAGAATCATTTTCTGTTTAATTTCAATTTTCTCATCTCATGTATTTTAGATTATTTTAAAACTTTCCAGGCTTGAAGATATATCATATAAGCATACACTTATTCAACGGTGAAATTATTTGGGACATTTTTTCATGCACAATATATCGCTACGTGCAACACCTCTCAGAAAAAATGATTCTCTATTACCTGAATGAAGTGTGTTTTTGAAACGGAAAATTCATACTGTCACAATAAACTCAGAAAAAAATATTTGCTGTTTTAACACATTTTAGGGACAAAAGTCAAAATGCAATCATCAATTAAGGTAACTTGTTGAAGTTCGGCACTTTTAAGGATAAAAAGAAATTATGTAAATATTGGTGCAAAAACGCCTATTATAAAATCTCAGTTTCAGGACAATACTTTTAGAAATTTTGCTATTATACAACTAAAAGGGTAAATCTAAATCAGAAATTAAATAATCATTTTCCTTTCATTTTAAAATTAGACGTTTAACCCAAGTGATTCTATACCCCCCAAAGCACTGTACTTCGCAATTTGGTTTAGTGTATCTCGGCCACCAGCTTAACGTTTTACCACTGATCGAATCGGTACATTCGCCATCCGATGACCGTTCCAAGTCCGTATCTCGGCCACCAGCTTACCGTCCAACTCAGTATCTCTTCCATTAGCTGATTCTTATATTACAGTACAGTTGGCATCGGCTGATCCGTCAAAATCGACCGCTCTGTAGGCTTTGTCTCGGTACCTTGGCGATAGCTGACACCTTTCAGAGTTTCTATGCCATCAGAGTTGGCTGTTCCGAGTTGGTACCTCTGTCATTATAGTACCTTTTTTAAGTAGGTACCTCTGCGGTAAACTGACCGTTCTCTGTCGATACCTTTTCCACCAGCTTCCAAGTCCAAGTCAGTACCAGTTCTAAGAGGTGACTGTTCGCATACACTGCCTTTGTCCTCAGCTGACTTGCTAGTTATCACACTGCGGCGCTATCGGTGGTGGTGGTATTATTAGTATTAATATATTATGTTTTAGATATGAATGTTTTTAAAATGAGCATACACTAACCAGTAAAATATTGTCATCTTTATGAAAGGTCAGCGAGTGATTTTTTTTTGATTTTTTTTGTTGATTCCCTATCAGAAGAACGCAAGTTACTGATCACCGGTGTTCCCATTGACTGCATAAAATGCGCTATCACAGATTGCTCCATGACATAGTAGGAAGCTTCGATTCTTACGGATGACGGGAGGTTTACAGTACTGGTTCTACCCAGGAAAAGTGGGTGGCCTGCCTCCATATAATAATAATAATAATAATAATAATAAAAATAATAATAAGACTGTGCAGAACTCATTTGAAACTAATCAATCTTCCACGAGGCCCTCAACAATATACATATATACAATATTTACAAATGAAATGGGATATGTAAAGTGATGTTTTGTAAATGCACTATTCAGTAATAGAAATATTTTCAAACTTACTGATATGTGGGTTGGTTAATCCACTAGTTTAATAATATTTTATTGCAGATATGTTACAATACATCAATTCAACATCACAATATTCATAGTAACATATGCTAATGGATTGAACTACAAGTCATTTTTTGTTTTGTTTTGTTTTTCATATATCTTTATTTATTTACAATTAAGAACCAGATGGTGTAAACAGTCACGGTAAACAGAAGAGATTACTGGAATAATTAAAAAAATGCTCACTATGAAAAAACAACAACACTATCACTGTTCATGTCCAATATATATCACACACAGTACTGTTCATGTCCGTTGAAAAACCGATTTAACACTGGTGATTTGTTATGTCCAGGGGAGAAGAGTTTGTATGTTATTTAAACAAATGAGTGAGCATAAATTATTAATACTATACTTAGAGTAACACTTAACAAATGCAATTGAAAAACCCGTGAGCGAGTGCCGTTTATAAAACATGTAAGTACAAGTTGTTGAGAAACTATATTTTACGAAAGACTTGCGTATGCATGCGACTTACAATATCACTGGCAACTATACACCTCAGTGCGTTCCACCGCGAGGTAAGGTCGGGAACCACCTGACATCCCGGGAAAAGGCACCAGCGTGAAAGATACAAGTGTTGTAAAGCTAAATAAAACGCATGTAAGTGAAAAAAAATGAATTCAAACACATTTTTTGAAAAACTAGTTCTCAACATAAACATGGTTACATTTATTTCATCCTCCATCAAAGTACTTGAGCAACAAAACATATCTGAAACGAGAAGAAGACTTTAATATTGCGTTTAAACAAAATATCTTAAAATATATGAGTAATAATGGTTAATGAAACAGTGTGATGAAAAAGACTTTGATAAAAGAGTATGACTGTAATGACAAATTGTGTATGTAAATTTACGAAACGATAGGAACTGGTGAGAAATATGTATTAATGTCAAGACAAGGGTCAAACGGGAATTCGTTGTTTGTAAAATCTAACGTGCCAAAGCCATTATCACACCAAAAATGTCCAAACTCAAGAGAATTCATTCGCGAAAAATCAGCATACATTCTGTACTTAATTTAATTTAAAAATGTACGGACAGACGATATGTCTGCATGTCCAAATAACATGTCTGTTAACAGAATCAAGGCAATATCATGAATATCTTTATCTAATTTGGTAAATATAAAAAGCGAAAAACTCTTTCACTAAGAATAAAACTACGTTTACTTATAAACTGCAGTAATTTCAAAACAACCCTATTTAAAGGTTGAACCATTTTACATTCTATAAACAAGTGGCTTACGGTTTCTATTGATTCACAAAATGTACAGCATTTATTAACTTTAAGATGAAGTCTATAGGCCAAGTAATAGTTTACATATAATACATCATGACAGATTCTCCAGGAAGTATTTCTTACATCTGGATCAACACAAGGTGAGTATATATTCTTAAAAACGTGTTTGAAATCAATGGTTGGGAAATTCCGAACAACCTTTAGTGTGGTGTGTTCAATATTTAACAATGCATTATTAAAATCTTTAGTTGTAGCCTTTTTGAACGACAAATCCGGATAAGGCTTCATGAGTTTATTATAAACACCAAAAAACTTTTCATAAAATGGTGGAACAAATTCACTATGAGGAATTAAATTACTGGCAAATAAAGAATTGTGCTTTCTCAAATTAAATCCAATCCAATATTTTGCTAAATATGTCCAGCTTGCATTATGACTATTAATAAGTTTCTGTAAATGGGATAAGTACAGTGCCTGGCACTTAATATCAACATTTGGTACATTAAGGCCTCCTTCCTTAAAAGGTAAGTATAATGTTTTCCTATTTACGGGCTCTAAAGTAGACCCCCAAATGTATCTAAAGGCTGCTCTTTGAAACATGTTAATATAGTGACTTGGCATATTGCTAGCCGCCGTGTAATATAATACTTTACTTAAAGCTGGAGAATGTAGAACAGTAGGCTTGCCTTTAAAGAGGCTCTACCTATATCTTTTTGTCCACCAATTGATATAAACTTTATTTAATTATAAAGAGGACTATGAAAAAGGTAAATGGCAATAATTTCACCCAATGTAATATGCGTTTTGCTGGGGAAAAACAGGATTGAAAAGATGGGATTTTTGAAATTGTATTCGTAATTGTTTCAGACAAGCCGATTGCGGAGATTTTCCGATCTTATTCGTTTACAATCGGAACTACCTCGTCTGATTAGCGAAGAGTTCCGATCGATTCGTTTGCTATCGGAACTGCGCCGAATAGTTTGTAATCGCATTGCGCATGTCCGAGAAAATCGTAAAAACTCGTAGTTCTCCGGCAAGAATAAACGGCTGGGCAGCATTTTATTCAAGATATTGTTTTGATCATAATTAATAATTTACAGAACTGGAATACGAACCATGTTTCTTCTTAGAATACTCATAAAATAGCTTTGTATACATATAAATGCAATAATATTGAGTATTTAATATTTTACATTAAAAATCGCGTAGATATAGGTAGTGCCGCTTTAAAAGACAGTTTTCTAGACTACAAGTCATTACAACATTAGTTACAGTTCTCTCCATGTTACAGTTCTCTCCTTGGTTAATCCACTATAAATACAATGTTTTGACATGATTAGCAAATCGGGAATTTTTTACATGGTAAGGAAGTGAGTTACATGCTATAGAGCCTGATTAGACAAACGATTTTCTGAAACACTCACTATTCGTTCTAGGGGACATAGTTGTAGATTTGAGTATGCTCTTAAATTCCGCATATATCCATGTGTTGAAGTTAGGGTAAATGTTTTTCATTACGTGGTCCCGCCTTAATTCCACTAAGCTTATATTTGCAGGATTTTATAACGGATATTTCGACAATAAAACACGTTTACACATTTTTTTACTGAAAATAATCTTATAACCTGTATAAAATTACCTAATGTTTTAATTTTACGATATGCAAACCTTTTAAGACGAAATTAAGCTTTTATTTCACACCCCAGCCAACACCGTTTTCGCTTTTTTTGAGAAAGGGATGGATGGGGTATGAAAGTTAATACTCGGACCACGTAATGTCCTAGATAACCAAGAGCTTGGAATTTAACTCTTTCGAGAAACGTCATCCATCTGAGTTAGATTAAAAATTCAACAGGAGGAGTTTCGAAATCTGCATCAAGAATAAGTCCTGCAGCTCTGTTTTGGAGTTTTACAATTTTATCTTCAAGAGAAACATTACAATTACCCCATATCACACAACAGTAATCAAGATGGGAGTAAGATATAAGCATTGAAAAGCATAAGTATAGAAGGTAGATCTAATGCGAGATAACAGATATAACAATGAATTAAGAAATGTTTAAGCTTTTTCTATTTGGCTATTCCAGATGATAGTGGTGTCAATTGTAACACCGATTAATTTTTCTTCGAAACTACAATTGATGGTTTCGTCTTTGCATCGAATAGAAGGACCATTGTCATAAATACGCTTATTTTTGGTTTTAGAAGAAAGATACATTATTTGTGTTTGCTGCATTAAGAAGATGCGAATTAATGTCGCGCTAGGCGTTGACGTTGCTGAGATTACTGAGATTATCTGCATCGTTGTCACGAAATGGATTAGAAGTTGAAAGCATTGTATATCCGTGACTTTATTTTCCATAGATACAGTAATGACAAATCATTGATGTAGATTATAAATGAAAGGGCACCTAAAGCAGGTCCTTGGAACTACACCAGGGTTCGTATTCATAAAGCTTCTTAGCAAATATCCTAAGTCAACATTCTTTATAAGATAAAAAAAACTAAGCTACATATTTATGCTTAAAATAAATGGGTTGTAGTGTCCCAGAGAGGTTGATAAGGATATTCAAAAATATGTAAAAATCTTAAATTGTGACTTAAGAGAGTTATATTTCCTTCATATTCAAATAGGAACGATAACAACATAACGTAACTCTATTGTTTATTATTCCGGATTGTCTACCTTTACCTGATCTATAGATTCATTCTGCTGACAAAATGGCAAACTAGCAGAACGAACTTCTTTCTTTTTTGTTAATAATACAGTTGTATATTGTGCATGTTTTGGATATTTTCCTGTGATATTTTTGATATTTTGGAGTGGATAGCACGTAGAATTGAAATTTAGCGACCCCGTTTTAGGTTTCGCCGGAGCCACTGAGTTCCGTCGATGTGCACCTTTCTTTAGCCTCGACTCTCGGATGGGGACGTAACCGGGCGGTCCCGCGTATCGGAGTCTAAGGGCTCACACCTCAATTAATTTTCCATAGAGTTACTGTACAGTCTTTTCCAACATTTGAGCTTCAAAACTGGCCAGCAGACATTGTTGTTGGTTTAATATCTTCAGTATAGTCAAGACTAGTAATTTAAAACAATAAAACACATAAATTAGCCAGGTATATTTTCTCGCTCATGTTTATGTGACCCCTATGGAAAATACAAATTCATACACTAGCTAGCTGAATATGTGGTGATTAGGTCAAACACATCTGGAA
>JAWPHD010013319.1:0-69183 GCA_037043455.1 Cyrtodaria siliqua
AATCAACTATACTTCTTCTTTTGGTAGGAAATCAACTCTACTTCTTCTTTGGTAGGAAATTAACTCTACTTCTTCTTTTGGTAGGAAACCAACTCTACTTCTTCTTTTGGTAGGAAATCAACTCTACTTCTTTTGGTAGGAAATCAACTCTACTTCTTCTTTTGGTAGGAAATCAACTCTACTTCTTTTGGTAGGAAATCAACTCTACTTCTTTTGGTAGGAAATCAACTCTACTTCTTTTGGTAGGAAATCAACTCTACTTCTTCTTTTGGTAGGAAATCAACTCTACTTCTTTTGGTAGGAAATCAACTCTACTTCTTTTGGTAGGAAATCAACTATACTTCTTTTGGTAGGAAATCAACTATACTTCTTCTTTTGTAGGAAATCAACTCTACTTCTTCTTTTGGTAGGAAATCAACTCTACTTCTTTTGGTAGGAAATCAACTCTACTTCTTTTGGTAGGAAATCAACTATACTTCTTCTTTTGGTAGGAAATCAACTCTACTTCTTCTTTTGGTAGGAAATCAACTCTACTTCTTCTTTTGGTAGGAAATCAACTCTACTTCTTCTTTTGGTAGGAAATCAACTCTACTTCTTTTGGTATGAAATCAACTCTACTTCTTTTGGTAGGAAATCAACTATACTTCTTCTTTTGGTAGGAAATCAACTCTACTTCTTCTTTTGGTAGGAAATCAACTCTACTACTTCTTTTGGTAGGAAATCAACTATACTTCTTCTTTTGGTAGGAAATCAACTCTACTTCTTCTTTTGGTAGGAAATCAACTCTACTTCTTCTTTTGGTAGGAAATCAACTCTACTTCTTTTGGTAGGAAATCAACTATACTTCTTCTTTTGGTAGGAAATCAACTCTACTTCTTTTGGTAGGAAATCAACTATACTTCTTCTTTTGGTAGGAAATCAACTCTACTTCTTTTGGTAGGAAATCAACTCTACTTCTTTTGGTAGGAAATCAACTATACTTCTTTTGGTAGGAAATCAACTCTACTTCTTCTTTTGGTAGGAAATCAACTCTACTTCTTTTGGTAGGAAATCAACTCTACTTCTTCTTTTGGTAGGAAATCAACTCTACTTCTTTTGGTAGGAAATCAACTCTACTTCTTTTGGTAGGAAATCAACTATACTTCTTCTTTTGGTAGGAAATCAACTCTACTTCTTCTTTTGGTAGGAAATCAACTCTACTTCTTTTGGTAGGAAATCAACTATACTTCTTCTTTTGGTAGGAAATCAACTCTACTTCTTCTTTGGTAGGAAATCAACTCTACTTCTTTTGGTAGGAAATCAACTATACTTCTTTTGGTAGGAAATCAACTCTACTTCTTTTGGTAGGAAATCAACTCTACTTCTTCTTTTGGTAGGAAATCAACTCTACTTCTTCTTTTGGTAGGAAATCAACTCTACTTCTTTTGGTAGGAAATCAACTCTACTTCTTTTGGTAGGAAATCAACTATACTTCTTCTTTTGGTAGGAAATCAACTCTACTTCTTCTTTTGGTAGGAAATCAACTCTACTTCTTCTTTTGGTAGGAAATCAACTCTACTTCTTTTGGTAGGAAATCAACTCTACTTCTTTTGGTAGGAAATCAACTATACTTCTTCTTTTGGTAGGAAATCAACTCTACTTCTTCTTTTGGTAGGAAATCAACTCTACTTCTTTTGGTAGGAAATCAACTATACTTCTTCTTTTGGTAGGAAATCAACTCTACTTCTTTTGGTAGGAAATCAACTATACTTCTTCTTTGGTAGGAAATCAACTCTACTTCTTTTGGTAGGAAATCAACTCTACTTCTTTTGGTAGGAAATCAACTATACTTCTTTTGGTAGGAAATCAACTCTACTTCTTCTTTTGGTAGGAAATCAACTCTACTTCTTTTGGTAGGAAATCAACTCTACTTCTTCTTTTGGTAGGAAATCAACTCTACTTCTTTTGGTAGGAAATCAACTATACTTCTTCTTTTGGTAGGAAATCAACTCTACTTCTTTTGGTAGGAAATCAACTCTACTTCTTTTGGTAGGAAATCAACTATACTTCTTCTTTTGGTAGGAAATCAACTCTACTTCTTCTTTTGGTAGGAAATCAACTCTACTTCTTCTTTTGGTAGGAAATCAACTCTACTTCTTTTGGTAGGAAATCAACTATACTTCTTTTGGTAGGAAATCAACTATACTTCTTCTTTTGGTAGGAAATCAACTCTACTTCTTTTGGTAGGAAATCAACTATACTTCTTCTTTTGGTAGGAAATCAACTCTACTTCTTCTTTTGGTAGGAAATCAACTCTACCTTCTTTTGGTAGGAAATCAACTCTACTTCTTTTGGTAGGAAATCAACTATACTTCTTCTTTTGGTAGGAAATCAACTCTACTTCTTCTTTTGGTAGGAAATCAACTCTACTTCTTTTGGTAGGAAATCAACTATACTTCTTTGGTAGGAAATCAACTATACTACTTCTTTTGGTAGGAAATCAACTCTACTTCTTTTGGTAGGAAATCAACTCTACTTCTTTGGTAGGAAATCAACTCTACTTCTTTTGGTAGGAAATCAACTATACTTCTTCTTTTGGTAGGAAATCAACTCTACTTCTTCTTTTGGTAGGAAATCAACTCTACTTCTTTTGGTAGGAAACCAACTATACTTCTTTTGGTAGGAAATCAACTCTACTTCTTCTTTTGGTAGGAAATCAACTATACTTCATCTTTTGGTAGGAAATCAACTCTACTTCTTTTGGTAGGAAATCAACTCTACTTCTTCTTTTGGTAGGAAATCAACTCTACTTCTTTGGTAGGAAATAAACTCTACTTCTTTTGGTAGGAAATCAACTCTACTTCTTTTTGGTAGGAAATCAACTATACTTCTTTTGGTAGGAAATCAACTATACTTCTTCTTTGGTAGGAAATCAACTCTACTTCTTTTGGTAGGAAATCAACTCTACTTCTTTTGGTAGGAAATCAACTATACTTCTTTTGGTAGGAAATCAACTATACTTCTTCTTTTGGTAGGAAATCAACTATACTTCTTCTTTTGGTAGGAAATCAACTCTACTTCTTTTGGTAGGAAATCAACTCTACTTCTTCTTTTGGTAGGAAATCAACTCTACTTCTTTTGGTAGGAAATAAACTCTACTTCTTTTGGTAGGAAATCAACTATACTTCTTCTTTTGGTAGGAAATCAACTATACTTCTTCTTTTGGTAGGAAATCAACTCTACTTCTTTTGGTAGGAAATCAACTCTACTTCTTCTTTGGTTGGAAAGATCAACTCTACTTCTTTTGGTAGGAAATAAACTCTACTTCTTTTGGTAGGAAATCAACTTTACTTCTTCTTTTGGTAGGAAATCAACTCTACTTCTCTTTTGGTAGGAAATCAACTCTACTTCTTTTGGTAGGAAATAAACTCTACTTCTTTTGGTAGGAAATCAACTATACTTCTTCTTTTGGTAGGAAATCAACTATACTTCTTCTTTTGGTAGGAAATCAACTCTAATTCTTTTGGTAGGAAATCAACTATACTTCTTTTGGTAGGAAATCAACTCTACTTCTTCTTTTGGTAGGAAATCAACTCTACTTCTTTTGGTAGGAAATCAACTATACTTCTTCTTTGGTAGGAAATCAACTCTACTTCTTTTGGTAGGAAATCAACTCTACTTCTTTTGGTAGGAAATCAACTCTACTTCTTTTGGTAGGAAATCAACTATACTTCTTTTGGTAGGAAATCAACTATACTTCTTCTTTTGGTAGGAAATCAACTCTACTTCTTTTGGTAGGAAATCAACTCTACTTCTTTTGGTAGGAAATCAACTATACTTCTTTTGGTAGGAAATCAACTATACTTCTTCTTTTGGTAGGAAATCAACTCTACTTCTTTTGGTAGGAAATCAACTCTACTTCTTCTTTTGGTAGGAAATCAACTCTACTTCTTTTGGTAGGAAATAAACTCTACTTCTTTGGTAGGAAATCAACTATACTTTTCTTTTGGTAGGAAATCAACTTATACTTCTTCTTTTGGTAGGAAATCAACTCTACTTCTTTTGGTAGGAAATCAAATCTACTTCTTCTTTTGGTAGGAAATCAACTCTACTTCTTTTGGTAGGAAATAAACTCTACTTCTTTTGGTAGGAAATCAACTATACTTCTTCTTTTGGTAGGAAATCAACTATACTTCTTCTTTTGGTAGGAAATCAACTCTACTTCTTCTTTGGTAGGAAATCAACTCTACTTCTTCTTTTGGTAGGAAATCAACTCTACTTCTTTTGGTAGGAAATAAACTCTACTTCTTTTGGTAGGAAATCAACTATACTTCTTCTTTTGGTAGGAAATCAACTATACTTCTTCTTTTGGTAGGAAATCAACTCTACTTCTTTTGGTAGGACATCAACTATACTTCTTCTTTTGGTAGGAAATCAACTCTACTTCTTCTTTTGGTAGGAAATCAACTCTACTTCTTTTGGTAGGAAATCAACTATACTTCTTCTTTTGGTAGGAAATCAACTCTACTTCTTTTGGTAGGAAATCAACTCTACTTCTTTTGGTAGGAAATCAACTATACTTCTTCTTTTGGTAGGAATCAACTATACTTCTTCTTTGGTAGGAAATCAACTATACTTCTTCTTTTGGTAGGAAATCAACTCTACTTCTTTTGGTAGGAAATCAACTCTACTTCTTTTGGTAGGAAATCAACTATACTTCTTTTGGTAGGAAATCAACTCTACTTCTTCTTTTGGTAGGAAATCAACTCTACTTTTTTGGTAGGAAACCAACTATACTTCTTTTGGTAGGAAATCAACTCTACTTCTTCTTTTGGTAGGAAATCAACTATACTTCATCTTTTGGTAGGAAATCAACTCTACTTCTTTTGGTAGGAAATCAGCTATACTTCTTTTGGTAGGAAATCAACTATACCCTTTGGTAGGAAATCAATTCTACTTCTTCTTTTGGTAGGAAATCAACTCTACTTCTTCTTTTGGTAGGAAATTAACTCTACTTCTTCTTTTGGTAGGAAACCAACTCTACTTCTTCTTTTGGTAGGAAATCAACTCTACTTCTTTTGGTAGGAAATCAACTCTACTTCTTCTTTTGGTAGGAAATCAACTCTACTTCTTTTGGTAGGAAATCAACTCTACTTCTTTTGGTAGGAAATCAACTCTACTTCTTTTGGTAGGAAATCAACTCTACTTCTTCTTTTGGTAGGAAATCAACTCTACTTCTTTTGGTAGGAAATCAACTCTACTTCTTTTGGTAGGAAATCAACTATACTTCTTTTGGTAGGAAATCAACTATACTTCTTCTTTTGGTAGGAAATCAACTCTACTTCTTCTTTTGGTAGGAAATCAACTCTACTTCTTTTGGTAGGAAATCAACTCTACTTCTTTTGGTAGGAAATCAACTATACTTCTTCTTTTGGTAGGAAATCAACTCTACTTCTTCTTTTGGTAGGAAATCAACTCTACTTTTTTGGTAGGAAACCAACTATACTTCTTTTGGTAGGAAATCAACTCTACTTCTTCTTTGGTAGGAAATCAACTATACTTCATCTTTTGGTAGGAAATCAACTCTACTTCTTTTGGTAGGAAATCAGCTATACTTCTTTTGGTAGGAAATTAACTATACCCTTTGGTAGGAAATCAATTCTACTTCTTCTTTTGGTAGGAAATCAACTCTACTTCTTCTTTTGGTAGGAAATTAACTCTACTTCTTCTTTTGGTAGGAAACCAACTCTACTTCTTCTTTTGGTAGGAAATCAACTCTACTTCTTTTGGTAGGAAATCAACTCTACTTCTTCTTTTGGTAGGAAATCAACTCTACTTCTTTTGGTAGGAAATCAACTCTACTTCTTTTGGTAGGAAATCAACTCTACTTCTTTTGGTAGGAAATCAACTCTACTTCTTCTTTTGGTAGGAAATCAACTCTACTTCTTTTGGTAGGAAATCAACTCTACTTCTTTTGGTAGGAAATCAACTCTACTTCTTTTGGTAGGAAATCAACTATACTTCTTCTTTTGGTAGGAAATCAACTCTACTTCTTCTTTTGGTAGGAAATCAACTCTACTTCTTTTGGTAGGAAATCAACTCTACTTCTTTTGGTAGGAAATCAACTATACTTCTTCTTTTGGTAGGAAATCAACTCTACTTCTTCTTTTGGTAGGAAATCAACTCTACTTCTTCTTTTGGTAGGAAATCAACTCTACTTCTTCTTTTGGTAGGAAATCAACTCTACTTCTTTTGGTAGGAAATCAACTCTACTTCTTTTGGTAGGAAATCAACTATACTTCTTCTTTTGGTAGGAAATCAACTCTACTTCTTCTTTTGGTAGGAAATCAACTCTACTTCTTTTGGTAGGAAACCAACTATACTTCTTTTGGTAGGAAATCAACTCTACTTCTTCTTTTGGTAGGAAATCAACTATACTTCATCTTTTGGTAGGAAATCAACTCTACTTCTTTTGGTAGGAAATCAACTCTACTTCTTCTTTTGGTAGGAAATCAACTCTACTTCTTTTGGTAGGAAATAAACTCTACTTCTTTTGGAAGGAAATCAACTCTACTTCTTTTGGTAGGAAATCAACTATACTTCTTTTGGTAGGAAATCAACTATACTTCTTCTTTTGGTAGGAAATCAACTCTACTTCTTTTGGTAGGAAATCAACTCTACTTCTTTTGGTAGGAAATCAACTATACTTCTTTTGGTAGGAAATCAACTATACTTCTTCTTTTGGTAGGAAATCAACTATACTTCTTCTTTTGGTAGGAAATCAACTCTACTTCTTTTGGTAGGAAATCAACTCTACTTCTTCTTTTGGTAGGAAATCAACTCTACTTCTTTTGGTAGGAAATAAACTCTACTTCTTTTGGTAGGAAATCAACTATACTTCTTCTTTTGGTAGGAAATCAACTATACTTCTTCTTTTGGTAGGAAATCAACTCTACTTCTTTTGGTAGGAAATCAACTCTACTTCTTCTTTTGGTAGGAAATCAACTCTACTTCTTTTGGTAGGAAATAAACTCTACTTCTTTTGGTAGGAAATCAACTTTACTTCTTCTTTTGGTAGGAAATCAACTCTACTTCTTCTTTTGGTAGGAAATCAACTCTACTTCTTTTGGTAGGAAATAAACTCTACTTCTTTTGGTAGGAAATCAACTATACTTCTTCTTTTGGTAGGAAATCAACTATACTTCTTCTTTTGGTAGGAAATCAACTCTAATTCTTTTGGTAGGAAATCAACTATACTTCTTTTGGTAGGAAATCAACTCTACTTCTTCTTTTGGTAGGAAATCAACTCTACTTCTTTTGGTAGGAAATCAACTATACTTCTTCTTTTGGTAGGAAATCAACTCTACTTCTTTTGGTAGGAAATCAACTCTACTTCTTTTGGTAGGAAATCAACTATACTTCTTTTGGTAGGAAATCAACTATACTTCTTCTTTTGGTAGGAAATCAACTCTACTTCTTTTGGTAGGAAATCAACTCTACTTCTTTTGGTAGGAAATCAACTATACTTCTTTTGGTAGGAAATCAACTATACTTCTTCTTTTGGTAGGAAATCAACTCTACTTCTTTTGGTAGGAAATCAACTCTACTTCTTCTTTTGGTAGGAAATCAACTCTACTTCTTTTGGTAGGAAATAAACTCTACTTCTTTTGGTAGGAAATCAACTATACTTCTTCTTTTGGTAGGAAATCAACTATACTTCTTCTTTTGGTAGGAAATCAACTCTACTTCTTTTGGTAGGAAATCAAATCTACTTCTTCTTTTGGTAGGAAATCAACTCTACTTCTTTTGGTAGGAAATAAACTCTACTTCTTTTGGTAGGAAATCAACTATACTTCTTCTTTTGGTAGGAAATCAACTATACTTCTTCTTTTGGTAGGAAATCAACTCTACTTCTTCTTTTGGTAGGAAATCAACTCTACTTCTTCTTTTGGTAGGAAATCAACTCTACTTCTTTTGGTAGGAAATAAACTCTACTTCTTTTGGAAGGAAATCAACTCTACTTCTTTTGGTAGGAAATCAACTATACTTCTTTTGGTAGGAAATCAACTATACTTCTTCTTTTGGTAGGAAATCAACTCTACTTCTTTTGGTAGGAAATCAACTCTACTTCTTTTGGTAGGAAATCAACTATACTTCTTTTGGTAGGAAATCAACTATACTTCTTCTTTTGGTAGGAAATCAACTATACTTCTTCTTTTGGTAGGAAATCAACTCTACTTCTTTTGGTAGGAAATCAACTCTACTTCTTCTTTTGGTAGGAAATCAACTCTACTTCTTTTGGTAGGAAATAAACTCTACTTCTTTTGGTAGGAAATCAACTATACTTCTTCTTTTGGTAGGAAATCAACTATACTTCTTCTTTTGGTAGGAAATCAACTCTACTTCTTTTGGTAGGAAATCAACTCTACTTCTTCTTTTGGTAGGAAATCAACTCTACTTCTTTTGGTAGGAAATAAACTCTACTTCTTTTGGTAGGAAATCAACTTTACTTCTTCTTTTGGTAGGAAATCAACTCTACTTCTTCTTTTGGTAGGAAATCAACTCTACTTATTTTGGTAGGAAATAAACTCTACTTCTTTTGGTAGGAAATCAACTATACTTCTTCTTTTGGTAGGAAATCAACTATACTTCTTCTTTTGGTAGGAAATCAACTCTAATTCTTTTGGTAGGAAATCAACTATACTTCTTTTGGTAGGAAATCAACTCTACTTCTTCTTTTGGTAGGAAATCAACTCTACTTCTTTTGGTAGGAAATCAACTATACTTCTTCTTTTGGTAGGAAATCAACTCTACTTCTTTTGGTAGGAAATCAACTCTACTTCTTTTGGTAGGAAATCAACTCTACTTCTTTTGGTAGGAAATCAACTATACTTCTTTTGGTAGGAAATCAACTATACTTCTTCTTTTGGTAGGAAATCAACTCTACTTCTTTTGGTAGGAAATCAACTCTACTTCTTTTGGTAGGAAATCAACTATACTTCTTTTGGTAGGAAATCAACTATACTTCTTCTTTTGGTAGGAAATCAACTCTACTTCTTTTGGTAGGAAATCAACTCTACTTCTTCTTTTGGTAGGAAATCAACTCTACTTCTTTTGGTAGGAAATAAACTCTACTTCTTTTGGTAGGAAATCAACTATACTTCTTCTTTTGGTAGGAAATCAACTATACTTCTTCTTTTGGTAGGAAATCAACTCTACTTCTTTTGGTAGGAAATCAAATCTACTTCTTCTTTTGGTAGGAAATCAACTCTACTTCTTTTGGTAGGAAATAAACTCTACTTCTTTTGGTAGGAAATCAACTATACTTCTTCTTTTGGTAGGAAATCAACTATACTTCTTCTTTTGGTAGGAAATCAACTCTACTTCTTCTTTTGGTAGGAAATCAACTCTACTTCTTCTTTTGGTAGGAAATCAACTCTACTTCTTTTGGTAGGAAATAAACTCTACTTCTTTTGGTAGGAAATCAACTATACTTCTTCTTTTGGTAGGAAATCAACTATACTTCTTCTTTTGGTAGGAAATCAACTCTACTTCTTTTGGTAGGACATCAACTATACTTCTTCTTTTGGTAGGAAATCAACTCTACTTCTTCTTTTGGTAGGAAATCAACTCTACTTCTTTTGGTAGGAAATCAACTATACTTCTTCTTTTGGTAGGAAATCAACTCTACTTCTTTTGGTAGGAAATCAACTCTACTTCTTTTGGTAGGAAATCAACTATACTTCTTCTTTTGGTAGGAAATCAACTATACTTCTTCTTTTGGTAGGAAATCAACTCTACTTCTTTTGGTAGGAAATCAACTCTACTTCTTTTGGTAGGAAATCAACTATACTTCTTTTGGTAGGAAATCAACTCTACTTCTTCTTTTGGTAGGAAATCAACTCTACTTTTTTGGTAGGAAACCAACTATACTTCTTTTGGTAGGAAATCAACTCTACTTCTTCTTTTGGTAGGAAATCAACTATACTTCATCTTTTGGTAGGAAATCAACTCTACTTCTTTTGGTAGGAAATCAGCTATACTTCTTTTGGTAGGAAATCTACTATACCCTTTGGTAGGAAATCAATTCTACTTCTTCTTTTGGTAGGAAATCAACTCTACTTCTTCTTTTGGTAGGAAATCAACTCTACTTCTTCTTTTGGTAGGAAATCAACTCTACTTCTTTTGGTAGGAAATCAACTATACTTCTTTTGGTAGGAAATCAACTATACCCTTTGGTAGGAAATCAACTCTACTTCTTCTTTTGGTAGGAAATCAACTCTACTTCTTCTTTTGGTAGGAAATCAACTATACTTCTTTTGGTACTTCTTTTGGTAGGAAATCAACTATACTTCTTTTGGTAGGAAATCAACTATACTTCTTTTGGTAGGAACGTATTGCTGTCATGTAGATATAAGTTTGTATGAAGCACGAAAGCTGAGTGACTTTTGGTATATATGAAAATCTTTAATGTAAAACGTCCAACGTAAGTCTTTGAAGATACTTATATTATACTGGTGTAGAAGTATGTTTGCTGTTTAGAAATGCTCTTGGACTTTCATACATTAATAATGGAGTAACCGAAAACTTGAATGTTTAACTTGATTATAAATTAGGAAATGCGGAAAATAGGTGAATGTCATCCACACTGAACCAGTTTCGATAGAACGATAGAAACATATTGCTGTCAAATAGATGCAATTCGATGCTTTTCGATTGTTATTGTTTGAGAAATGCGAGAAATGGAGTAAATGAACAAAGTATGTCAAAGTTAGTGAAGGCCATCCAAAATTGCCTACGATGTTGCTGTCATATGTGTGTGTGTAGTTCGGAGGTTTAACGTCTCTCCACCAGCATACTCGACAAGCCGTGAGGTATCTTGAAGAGATGGGTACAATAGAGTCTGGACAGTGCTTCTGGTAGTGTCTGCGTTGTATCTGCAGTGCTGGGTGTTGTCTCTGCGTTGAGTGCGTCGTGTCGTGTCGCTGCTGCTCTATGTAGTTGTCGCTGCGGCGGTGAGTTGGGGGGTGGGGGTGGGGGGGGGGGGGGGTGGTCAGGGGGGTCTGGACGACATCCACTACGATGGTTGGTCAACGAACTACTGAGCTGGTACGACCCCGGCGCCGCACACACCATCCGACGGCTAGTACCTCTTCCACTCTTCGGTCTTCAGTCTTCAGTCTTCTCAGCGGAAATCCCTATTACTACCTATTACGTACGATCGGGGGTTGGTCTCAGCTTCGGCCTACGGACTTCTGACTTCCAACTTCCGAGTTCGGTGTAGCCATCAGGTGATGTGTGCTGTGACGGGACGCAGGAGACATCTTCACTCTCGGTCAAATGACACTCAAGCTACTAAACTCACGGGCTTTTACACCCGTCTCCATGACTTCATTTATACCATATTACTCCACGCGAATAGAGCGTCCATGACAATGGGGTATAAGGCTGACAAGGCGATCCATAAACAAACATCAGTGCCCACGCTGCGACGTGCACGCGGTGGAGATCCAGGTGGCATGTAGATATGTAGTGTTGTAAGTGTTTTAGGAATTGTATGACAACTGAACAAAATAGGTCAAGGTCATTCACATTGACCTATAGGTTGGAGCATGTTGCTGTCATGTAGATGTAAGTTTTTTGAAGTAAAAAAGCGGTATGTTATTTAGTATCTGAGTAAGGGATTTAAAATAAACAACTTGAATGTAAACGTTTTATGTAAACACAGATCTTATTTGATTTATAACAATAATTTGTCATTAATAGGTCTGTCATGCAAATTAACACGAAGTGCGAAGAGATGGTCATGGATATTGACCTTCTTTTGGAAGGAACATACTGTTGTCAATATAGATGTACGCATGTGTTTAGTTTAAAAGCCGTTTTTCTTGTTGTGTTTGAGTTATGGACTTAAAGGAAATGTAGCTACGCACCCAAACAATCTGTATTCTTTATAGTTCTGAAGAACTTCGAAAAGGGTACACGAATTATCAAAATCGGATGATAAACCAAGAAGTTATGACCAATTGGAGGTTCTGTAGGAACGGATATGAAAGTCGCCATTTTGAGATCTATGACATCATAGTTCTTTTGAGATCTATGAAATCATAGTTCTAAATGACCATATATATGGCATATTTAGGAATATGATAATTTACTGATTTATAGAAGGAAAAAATACAGCAACAATATGATTAAAATGTAGATCTAAACTTAAGGGAAATAATGAAGTAAAGGATTTTGCATTCATTTGCAGTCATATGATGTCTTTCATCCAATGGTAGTACTCTTGTGGCTCATCTTTGTACATTCTCAATTATATCTATGTTTTTTTAAATTTACGTACATTGAAGAATTTTGAAATAACTTGGAATAATTGTTCACCGTATCAATTGACAGAACTCAAACCTGATTTAAGGTCAAGGTCAAACTTAGTTCAGCATTAGCATTCTCGCCCTCGATCGATAGCCTACTAGTATCATGAATTTGAAAAATTCGAAATGACGTCAGTATGGTATCATTAGTTGACATCACGAACGATAACTCTACGTCACGTGACGGGACTAGGTCCCTAGCCTTATATGCTTAAAGTAAGGTTCGTTTGAGATGGCGCCCGTCTACGAAACTGCTCATCATGAACACATTATGAAACGTCACAAAATTTGAGATAATAATCTTTTTGTTGTTTTTTTGTTCGATTTGACATCCTTTCCCTGGAATAGATCGGCTAAATTAATTTATAATTTGAAACATAGGTCAATGGTCACACGAATATCCGAAGGCCAAATCTACAATCGGAATCGAACCAATGTCATTAGGACATTATTATCAGAGGTAAATCATTTTTAATAAGTATATCTGTTAAACGTACAAAACTATTCTTAAAACCATAAAACAAAACAATGTGCATATATATATATATATATATATATATATATATATATATATATAAAAGAAAATATAAATAGTAAACATACAACATTAAACATTTCACAGTAATAGCATAATACACATTTATTATACAAGAAATCATACATTTCAAGTATACTGCTGTCCCTTTCCTGAAGAGGGCTGTACATGTAGTAAATATAGTTAATATTTATATTTATTTATATTATATTTATTTATATTCTGATAATATTGGCATATAATACGATGTGTAGCATCTTGCCTCGACAGGACCGTGTAACACTTTGCCCCCATAGAACGGGGCCCGAATGTGTTACAGTTAAGAGCATTTTTAAATAATGGTATTTTCAAATTTGTCATACAGCCTACGGTCTTTGTTTTTTGAAGGTCTAAAAAAATGCGAATGTTTACGATATTTCGGAAAATGTAAAGATAGTTTCATTTATTGCAAAATAACATTTAAAAAAATGAATTATTTGAAAAATGTAACATCTCGCCCCGGTCTCTCCTACTCACATCCATTTATAATCCGAGCCTTCTCTGACCCTAAAAATCTTTCCTCTCTTTTTTTTTTGTACACAGCCAGATGAAATATCAAAATCTTAAAAAGGGCTGGTAAGGTCAGAGAAAGCTCGGATTAACCCATTTACTATTTCTAAATCAGTTAACTAATAATAAAACAAATCCTTTTAAAGCCCTATATTTTAATTACGACTTTTCTTCTTCTTTGAAGAGCTGGGATCTTCACTAACACGGCGCACAGCAAATGATCTTCATTACGTGTCTCCGTGGCCGAATGGTTAACGACATTGCGTTATAAATCTTCGCCTCTCACCGCTGCGGGTTCGAATCCCACTGGGAGCTCGACTAGTAAGTGAGGAAGTGTCGATCTTACGGATGTCGGGAGGTGTATAGTACTGGGGGAAGTGGGTGGTCTGCCTCCACCACAAAAAAAAATCGACCGTCATATATAACCTTACATGTGTTGAAAATGACATAAAACACCATACAAACACAGACATATTAATAAACATATAGGAAACTTCCTTTCTTAACCAATGAAGTAACCAAAATATCACGTGGCACCTTAATTTTTCCTTCTATCTCCTCTCTCAATTATTCACTGATTTTGTTGAGAATACATTCAAAAGATTATTAGTGAATAGCAAAATGGGATTATAATAATTTATGTTTATTTTGAAAATAAGAAATTGTATAAAAAGATGTTTAAAGTTAAAAATATCATCATTTTTCGCTTTTCTCTTAAAAATCAAGGTTTTGACATAGTCAAAGTTTCCGTCAAACTCCTTTTTTGCTCTAAATCTAAGTGAAAGAAAAATACTACCATTGGAAATAAAAATTAAATTTGTGATGGGATTTGGAATGCTTGAAACTTGTATCTATAAAACTCTTCATGATATGTGTGTTTAAAGTTGGGAAATAATTTGTGAAATGTTCACACTGTGCCACGTGAAATTTAGATAATTTTCGTAGTGTCCAATCTGTTTGTTATTAAGTCTGTGATACAAACAAACAAATCATTACGTAATTGATTGCTTGTAACGAAAAGAAGAAGAAGATCTGCAAAAATGAAAATTAAACAAAAAGGACGCCGCGAGTTTATTCAAGATTGCCATGCGTCCCTTGGCCTTGCCTCATTTGACACGCACAATACAATTGAATAGAATAAGCTCAACGGAAATTCAGAGGAGAACCAGTCTGAATATTTCACCGATTCAAGTCGAGGCGCGTTACTCGGATTCAAACATGAACGATTAAACCAAAACAATGAAGGAATTATATTTAAGTGTGTTAATTATTTTTTATGGATTATCATTTGTGAGATTTAAAAGTGACTCAGATATGGATTTGAAGCTGTAGTGAGATGGCAGAGATGAGTGAATCTATCGATGTAAGTAATTATTAAACTCGTAGACTCGAAAACCGATGACATATTGTGTTATTTTTGTTGTGAGGGGATGAATGTCACCTAAATAACGACTTTCGCCAAGGGTTATCATGTCACATAACTTCGTTATTGACACATTACATGTCATACATATCGTATGTTCTCATAAACTATGATTGGTCGTCCAAAATGTCGTAAATTGTTTTTTGTTTACGTTTGTACTCCACCCATTTTGACTCGGAATTTTGAAATGGTGTTGATATAGAAGTTTTATAATATTCAATAAAAGGACACTTTTTGTAGGTTGCCATGTCACATGTGTAATAGACATATAAATCTTTCAACAATAATAGACAATATACTATACTGGAAAATAATGGTCTAACGGATAGCGGCATAGAGGTGGATGACAGGAAACTAACCAGTAACCTATTCAACACATGACAGTGTTCCTGTAATTGACAGTGTTACTGTAATTCTTGACAAACTGGGTTGGCAGTTACTGCAGGACAGACAAACAGATGGCAGATTTATCCTGTTCATCAACATTGTACACAGTTTTGTTGAAATCAAAAGCAGCGTTTTTTTACCTTATATAAATGGGACCGATAAACGGCCCCATTCCCAATTGAAAAAATTGACCATTTTCCCCAATTTCCAACTAAAAAATTCCCAAATCTAAGTTGTTTTTCCGTCAATCTTTCTCCTGGGATATTCTCAATACACAGATGTAATAGATCTTCCCAGTTCTGTTTTAGATTAATCTTCTTAATAAAGTTTTTTACCAGGGTTGTACGTTTCTTCTGCTTTTCTGTGTAAATTGAAACGCAAAACACAGCCTCGTCACCCGAGGACGACGCCATGTTGTTTATGCATTGCAGAAACTCTTTACCGCTTGTATGTTATCTAAACGCTTTACCGCTAGTATATTCTACTATGTAACAAGCGCCTCAGTGAGCGATGGGTTAATACTAAATAAAGGACGAATAACAGAAATCGTCTGGGCCAGGAATCATGAGAATATGCAGAGAATCTGATGCAACCCTAAATGACAATAAACTTAACAGCATTGTTAACATTTTCAGGGACAACTAAAACAGAGAAATTATTCTGTGACAACACAGTGAAGTACAATAAAAACTTGAAACATTGTGAAAATATTTTTATTATGCAAATCATCAATAAATATGTAATATTTCACAAAATACCAAAAAAACATTTTTCCCAATTCTGAGAAAAAACAAGCGTTTTTTCCCAATTTTGAGAAAAATCGCGTGATTTTTCCCAATTTGACCGGCCACGGACCCATTCCCAAAATGGTGAAAAAGAAACATGAATCAAAATGCCTCCATATTTTCATCATCATTAGTGACTGATGCATCATGCCCACCCACTTTCATATGTCCAAATCCACACCTACGTAAATCTCGACCAACACTCATTCTTTCTGGCAACTTTATTATTATGGAAGAGGCTGGGTCTGGCTACTGTCATGTTAACAGATCAAGGATTTTTTACCTTATGTAACAGTTCTGAGGCTATAAAAGGCCTCATCCCTGCTGACAACTGAACGTTTTCCTCCAACTGTGACACCATTTTTTTTCTCAGTCCGAAAGCAGCGGTCTCAGAATTTGAGAAAAAGCCATAATTTTGTGACAAACTCAATCGATTACAGTCCATTCATTTAAACCGATAATCTGTTCTGATTTTTAACCAATTTGGTTCTTATTGTGCATATCACTACCAAGCAGTGCTCACAAAATAGGATAGCCCCAAGCCCGGGGCCTATCAAATCTGGTTGGGGCTTGTCCCTTTTTGCCATATTTTGCTATATAATTAATTCAGGGCCTGTCAATATTAATTCAGGGCCTGTCTGTCAAAATATTTTCAGCGAGCACTGCCAAGACATCCATAAAATTTCTAACATGGACAGGTTGCCATACATGTGTATGTTGATGCTGTATGCTGTCAATTTCTGTTAGTGCCTAAAACATTTTACGTATAAACATTTTCTATAAAAGTGTTGTCAGTGAGGAAATATACACCCACATCTGCAGCAAATCTTACAATCGCTGTAAAATTGTTATATTATATTGTAGGACTACCGAGTACTCAACCTGCTTGGAAAGGGTGGCTTTGCCTGCGTGTACAGGGCGCGGTCCATCAAAACTGGACTTGAGGTGGCCATCAAGATGGTAAGTAAACTTTAATGATAACATGTTAATATTAGAACTGCTGATAGATGAGAAAAGATAGCATATAAATAGTGTTTTTTTCCTTATATAAGTGGTACCAAAAAACGGTACCATTCCCAATGGCAAAAAGTATGTTTTTTTCCCAATTGGAGTGGAAAAATTCCCAATGACAAAAAAAAATGTTTTGGTTAATATTTTAGAGGGAACTTTAAACAGAAACAGGGGGAGATATATACAGTACTTTATGGGGAGGGGAGGGTTATGAAATACTACAAGACAATGTATAAATGGTAATGTGTTTGCAAAGTATTTAAACATACAATATTGCTTTTGTCTGATAGTGAAAATTCCCAGTATAAGGCAGAACAACGCGAATTTTCCCAATTGAATGGGTACTGGTACCATTCCCAAAGGTGTGGAAAAAATCGCTGAAATTCCAAAATTATGTTTTATGACAAACTAGTTTTAAGCAACAGTTAAGAAGGAAGTCATCAGAACATTTATTAGCTCGTGCGATTTTATGATTTTGGTTACTAAGGCAAAATAAAATACTACCTGTGTTTACTACCTGTATTGATGAAAAAAATATGGGTTGAAAGGTCAGCTTTTTTATTTTGTTTTTTATAAATGAAGATTTTAAGCTCTGGAACAATTAGATGTACCAAATTTATTAGAGTGACTGAACAAACCGACTTTGCACAGACAAGATGCACTTGCATTTTTGGTGCAATGTTTTTGCGAGTGCTTGTATTTTCGAGTACTGACAAACTGAACAGTTCTCAGAATAATTCAGATATCTTTTTTATTCTCATTAAAAAAGAGAAGAGTATGCAGAGTGGATCAGGTTACAGTAAACACGGGCATTATTTTGTAAATTAATCTGTTATATATATATTACCCTCTACAAATAAAGTATATTAATTATTATTATTTTTATTATTATAATTTATATAATAATTATTATTATTAAATTTATTCTAATACACCCGCACTATATAGCCTAATTTAAAATATCTCGTTATATTGAACGATATATCACTGTAATTTTTGGAACGTTAGGAGAATAAGCATTGCGCATTTCGCATTGTAACGTATGCAGCGTTAGGAGAGTAAGCAAAGCAATGCGAAAGATTTCAGATGTGTGCGTTATTTTCACATTTTAGGGGTATTAGACTAGAAATAGAACATCGTTTACGGTGAATTATCTATAATATATCACGGTTTGTCGTTCAATTATAAACAATAATTTCATTCGCCCTTCGGGCTCATGATGTAAACAATGTTCTAGTTCTTAAATATAAATATTCTGTGACAACATTGTGTTTCATCACTTTATGTTTTTCTCGTAATTAACAGATTGACAAAAAGTTAATGAAGGCAGCAGGCATGGTGACCAGGGTGAGGAAAGAAGTAGAAATACACTCTCGACTAAAACATCCCTCCATACTAGAGGTAGGTATTTAAATAACAAACCCTGTAACTACAGTCGATTCCGTTTAATCGCATATCGGTTAATTGCATATTTCGGTTAATTGCATAAATTTTTGAAACACAAAACCATTCGTATTCTTTTGCATGTAAAAAAACCCATATAATCGCATAGGTTTTTGTCACATTCCGGATAATTGCATAACGAATATCTGGCTAATTGCATACTGAAAGTCAAATTAACCTGTATTTTGCAACTGTTAATTGATTGACGCGGTCACAGAGACAAGCCCGAGGCAAATTGATTGACAAAAGGTGCTAATTGGCTTACCCAGAGAGTTTGCCATTTTGTGCGGTTTCCGTAAAGCTTCCACGCCATGACGATCGCTCACCAATAAGCATACACGATTTAATAATAAGTTTGTACGCAATGTAAAGCAATGTGTTTTTAATTATTTACTGCTCTCAGTTTGCTAGTGTCGGTAGAGATGCATATGACATTGAGTAGCTCGTAGAGGTTACTTAATAAATGAAAAATAAAATAAGCTTTTGTGTTATTATCATGGCTGTGTTATTCACACTACAAACAATAGCAAAGCGACGCAGGTTGAAAGAAAACAAATACGCATAAATATTGCGTAAAATCTATCAAATAACGGTAAATACAAAATGGATATGCACAATAATAATCCTATTAAACATCTTGCATAGAATTAACTCGCTTTTATGGAGTATCTATGTAAGTATTAACAGAACAGTAAAACGAAAGTAGAAACGTGCACCGCTACATGTATAAAATGTTCAGTTTCGGTTATTCGAATACTCCGGTTAATCGCATATATTTTCTTGACAAATCGGCTATGCTAATAACCGAAATCGACTGTATCAGAAACATGTTTACATAAAGTACTAAGTAGCAGTAGGTCTTCAATATAAATTATATACATCATATACATTGTAAAATATGTGAATAGGCCCAGGCCCTTCAGTGGCGGGAGCGTGATTTTCAGAATAAAGGGAAACAATAGTGTGATTTTTCGATATGTAGATGGAACAGAAATTGAAGACTTTCAATGGTGTGCAAATATGCCTTTGAAGCCCTTTTGGATGGAAAATGTATACTTTAGAAAAACTTTCTTTAATAAATGTATCCAAAACATAACATAATTGATAAAGTAAACGTAGGGAAATATTTACACAACAAAACAAAAAATCTTTCTTTTAGGGGAATTTGCTCAGCCAAAGAGGGGGGAAAAGTAGGCTATTTTGAAAGAAAAACAACCCTGACATAGGTTACTACTTTAAGTCTACCCTATCACTTGTGAGAAGTGCTATTTCTCTAAGGCCAAAAAAAAGAGGTTTGTTTCTGCTAACGGCTTCCAAAAAAATAGGGTAGGTAGGTAGGCTAAACCTTTTTTTTTCTTTTTTTATTGACCTTATTTTTGTTAATGAAAAAACTCATTAATTATAATATGATAAAAAATACTTGGGAAGGTATTAATACCTAGATGATACATGGTTATGGCCCTTTTTCAATATTTGCTAATGTATACTGGAAACCCCAGGGGTTGTGGGTTCAAATCTCACTGGAGGCATATTTTTTATATAAAAAAGATTCTCCATAAGAAACCTTGGTTCATGGGTTCAACTTTTTTTTTTTTTTTTTTTTTTTGCAATAAAAAAAGTTAGGCGGCTAAATAATAGGGTCGGTCGGGTTAACGGAAACAACCACTTTTTTCTTTTAAGCCTAATACCATTGTTTATCCTTTGTGTGTGTTTTCTCCTTGTTTGAAAAGGTGTTGACGGTTAGCATACTTCACAGGCACAGTCCTATCATTGCTAAAACTGTTAGTTTTTCTTTTGTGTGTGTTTCCATTCAAATTGATTTCTTATTGATTAATCAATATTTAAGGGTCATGTTGATAAGCAAATAGATGTGAAAGTCTTAAAACTGTAACTTTTGTTTCTTGTTTGATATAATTTAAGGATAGTCACCATTATCAGTTAATACAACATATAAATGTAATATTGAGATTTGACCCACTGTATAGATACTAGTAAAAGTAGAAATTGAGCAGTAATTGTGTTTTCTGACATAAAAGGCCAAACAAATTATATATGTTTCAGTCTTCGACTTAAATTTTCCAAGTCGCTTGCCCAAATTCTTATATGCTAGTGTTTCCCACAGCCTTGAAAAAGGGCAGGGTAAATTAAAAAAAAAGGGCATTTTTAACGCGCAAAATTAGTAAAAAAAATCTTTGTAATTTAACGTCGCTTTTATGATATGAGTACGAGTTTTCATCAATATTCTATATCTACTTCTCTGCACAGGTATTCGGCGCATAATTTGGTCACTATTACCACACACACCCACACACCCACCCACCCCACACCCACAAAAAACAACATCCAAAATGTCATTTAATAACATTTTAAACGTTTTCTAAAAAAAAAAAAAAAAAAATTGTTGAAAAGTTTTAAAATGTTATTAAATGTACATAATATAATATATGATTTTTTTATTTTTTTAGGAAAGTTTAAAAATTTTATAAATGACTTTTTGGATGAAGTTTTTTTTGGGAGGGGTGGGGAATAGTAGTGACCAAATTACGCGCCGAATATACCTGTGCTTCTGTGTATTGCGTGAATACAAATAAAATAAAAAAAGTATTTAGTTTGATGTGGTGGTATAATGGTATTATTACATTAATAATTTGTAGTAAAATATGATTTGTGACTCCTGTTTCAAAACTTACCAAACAGAAGTCAATAAACCATAATTTACTCATTTGTAAGTTTCACAAACTTTTACAAACATCAAATATTCTGTTCATTAAAAAAACAGACAACATTTATTCTATAGCCTGCAGATCGCGAAAATTAGCGTACAAAAGAAAACAACAACGGTACAACAATATAATTACTTCAGTCATTAATTGCCAATCTTCGGTGGGGAGTACCTATCTTGTATCATCTCATCAACTCATCAAAGAGCCGATTATAATGCCGCAGATAATTGTTCGTGATCCGATAATTACATCTTCTATGAAAACAAACATGTCCCAAGTACGAAACACAAACGTGTCCCAAATACGACAAAGTCGTTGGTTACCGCAACGCCGATTATACTAACAATCAGGTTCTCCCCAGGATTTTTTTCAGGCGCTGGCACAGACAGCACACTTCGAAGGGTTGTCAATGAAAAACACTGAATCCCTCATCCATAATAAACGAGTTCTTACAGGGCCGCTCATTATTATAATTTACGATTGTTTGTGGAAAAAAAAAGCATATCACGCTTTTGGGGGAAAGATGCACATCCATATAAGTTTAATTTCATACCTTGTCAATGAAATACACTGAATACCTCATTGAATCGCATTAATAAACGAGTGCTTTGAGATTATTAAATAAAGTTCGCATTCTTCTCGCAAAACATTCCAGGGCCGTGCATTTGACCTAGATATTCGGCAAAGTGATGATTGGGTGGCCGCCGACTTGATTTCCCACTACCCCTGAACCGAGAAACTTGTTATTTGGGGAGTGTGTATTCACGGGAACCAATGCTTATCACAAGAGTCACGCGTGATAAGTTACCTGTAACGTTACACACTGGAAATACCCCATGGCTAAATCTGGTGATGTCGGTTTAAAGGTCACACGACGTGTCAAAGTGCGTGTGTGTATTTCAAGAGACTGCAGTCGCGAGCAGTTTTAGAAAGGGCACTGCGGGGCGGCATGTAATTAATGCGTGGCGGTATGTAAAGACTGCATGGCGGGGCGAAAAAAGGGCGTGCCGACCCGCCCCGCCATTCCGCATTAGGGGAAACACTATATGCTCACTGAATTTTTATTTAGCCTGACTACATAAATTTCCAAATTTTCACTAGCCTGAATGACAGTTTACTAGCCCCTGGCTTCGGGCTAGAGGGTTAATTCGAAGACTGATGTTTGGTCCTCCTTGCAGCTCTTAAAAAATATATAATTAAGGTAGTTAGGTAGGCAGGGCTTTTTTTCCTTCATAAACAGGGGCCGATTCTAGTCGGACTACTTTTTCCCCCTCTTTGGCTGAGAATCTAACTTTCTGAACATTATTATGTTTCGGATACATGTATAGAAGACAGTTTATCTAAAATACATATGTACCTCTTTTGCATATTTGCACTCTCAAATGTTCAATTTCTGTCTAACACACTGTTCCCACTATATCTCGAAATCACATTATTTTTTCCCCCTTTAAATTGAAAATTGAGCTTTTTCTCCCCTATTGAAGTGCCTGGACCTTTTACGAAAAAAAGCCCTGGTAGGGATTTTTTACGCAGATAGGCAGAGATAATATTTTTGTTTTTAATAACGTTCCTGGCATGTAAGGTGGGCGCCAAGGAAATAGACCCAATAGGGTCGGTTGTACTAGCGGATACAGACTTTTTTTCTTTGTTCGTAAGTTAAGGAACTGTACAGTCAGCCACCACTTGTGCCAGTACCAGCCCTATCTGTACAGTCAGCCACCACTTGTGCCAGTACCAGCCCTATCTGTACAGTCAGCCACCACTTGTGCCAGTACCAGCCCTATCTGTACAGTCAGCCACCACTTGTGCCAGTACCAGCCCTATCTGTACAGTCAGCCACCACTTGTGCCAGTACCAGCCCTATCTGTACAGTCAGCCACCACTTGTGCCAGTACCAGCCCTATCTGTACAGTCAGCCACCACTTGTGCCAGTACCAGCCCTATCTGTACAGTCAGCCATCACTTGTGCCAGTACCAGCCCTATCATGTGTTGGCTCGATTGTAACCCACACAATAGGCTAACTTCAAGGCTGTTAATTACATTGTATTTGTTTTTAATGAATCATGTGTCACCAGTCTATTGTCGGGCACTCAACGTGAACTCAAAAACAGAATATGGGGGCATTTAATTCAGATCCTTGATCAGATTAAGGGATTATCAAATTATCTAAAAACAGTTTACAATGTTAAATTTTTTGCATCAAACTGTAATCCTATCATTTTATTGCGAATCAATAAAGTGATTAACTTTTCGCATATTCATGTATAAATTCCATAGACTGGTTTAAGTACAAACTTGTCTCTGTAGATAAAACCATTCCCAATCTGGTTCATAGTGTACCTATGATGTATTTGACTTGTCCCTACAGGTCTGTAAAAGACATACAGGTATAGGGTGCTGCCTGATAGCATTAATTATGTTTGCAGGGTTTAATCAAAGGGATTAAAATTATTCAATCTGTATAGTTAACAGGCCTGCTTGTTGCACAGGCATGTTCAAGATTGAATTCCCCAGCAATTTATAAGTAAATACTTCAATAATACCAGCTATCATTATTCATTCATACCTATCACTAGGTAGTGTTTACATTGGTGTAAATTTTGCCCTTTTATGCTCTAGTTGGATTATATCGATATTGGTATATTGGATTTCAGGAAAAGTCATTTGAATTCAATTTATTGATTTTTCGTAGAGGTTAGTAAAATATCTGGCTTTTGTGACTTGTATTAAAGTTGGGATTTAGTATGCATGGGGGAGGATTCCAGAGATAGAAGTGTTGTGAATTAAAATTTAATTTGCAGATTTATTTCTGCTTTTGATAAATCAATATTTGGTGATTGAAATTCGACTCGGTGTATGTGAGAGACTGCATGGTATTTTAACAAGATAAATAATTTATTATAAATATTTCAATTTAAGAGAAACTTACTCTGTGCCAGATCAATACCTCATGGTCTAGACTTGAAAAAAAACAAGGGTCCTTTCAATGTTTTTAAAGGGACTAGGACCCTTTATACACTTATGCATTTTATGTTTCATATATACATCTTATCTCAAGAGATCATTTCAAATACAATTAATTTGTTAACATTTAATTTAAAACTGGAAGTTGTGAGAAAATATTTTATCTCCCTGAGTGACACCATTTTATATCATATCACGATACAGCTTCCTAATTTCTAATATTAAAATATACTGGTGGAACACAACGCTTTGAACACTATAAGCAATATTGCATTTTTTTTTCTGGCGTTTAAAATTAGGGGTTAACTGAAATGATACTGCGAGAAGTATTGAACATATGTTGAGAAACCATGTTAAATTATTTGTAAACCAAAGTGTGCATTTATTTGCACCCCACGCCCTCCCACCCGTTTAAAAAAACAACAAAAAACTGTAAATACACTAATGAAGCTTATTAGTTGAGGATTACAAAACTCCAAATAGATACTGATTCATACTGTTTTCCCCCTAATAAGAACCCACCACCACCCCATTTGAAAAAACAAACAAAAAAATCCCCTCCCCTTTAAAAAAATAAAAAAATTGAAAATTCAATATTTTTTATCTTTTGTATATAACCCCAAGACAAAAGCACAAAATAGATTGATTTTTAGCTCTACTGATCAGAGATCAGCAGAGCTTATGCCGTGGTGCGGCGTCCGTCCGTCTGTCTGTCCGTAAACCTTTTTTTGTAGCGACTTCTTCTCTGAAACTACTGAATGGATTTTCATGAAACTTTACAGAAATGTTGCCCATGAAGTCTAGTTGATCCTAGCAAAAATTCATGTTGATGTGAAATCCAAGATGGCCACCAGATCTAAAAATAGGTTTTTAAAAAACAAGTTTGTAGCGACTTCTTCATGAAAACTATAAGTGATATTGATATGGGACTTTTTCTAAAATGATCAGCATGACATGATGTTGGTCCTTGTCGAAAATCGTTTTGATTCGACCTTAAACATGGCTGCCAGCGGCCATCTTTGTTTACATAAGAGTTATATAATGAAAACTTGTAGCAACTACTCCTCTGAAACTTCTTGACGGATTTTCATGAAACTTCACAGGAATGTTGCTCTTGATGTCTAATTGATCCTAGCAAAATTTCAGGTCGGCCGGAAATTCAAGATGGCCGCCACGGCTAAAAATAAATTTTCAAAATACAAGTTTGTAGCGACTACTTCTTGAAAACTATAAGTGATATTGATATGGGACTTTTTCTAAAATTATGAGCATGACATGATGTTGGTCCTTGTCAAAAATCGTTTTGATTCAACGTTAAACATGGCTGCCAGAGGCCATCTTTGTTTACAACAGTTATATTGTAAAAACTTGTAGCGACTACTCCTTTGAAACTACTTGACAGATTTTCATGAAACTTTACAGGAATATTGCTCTTAATGTCTAATTGATCCTAGCAAAATTTCAGATCGGCCAGAAATTCAAGATGGCCACCACAGCTAAAAATAGATTTTTAGCTCTACTGATCAGAGATCAGCAGAGCTTATGCCGTGGTGCGGCGTCCGTCGTCCGTCCGTCCGTCTGTCCGTCCGTTAACTTTTATTTGTAGCGACTACTCCTCTGAAACTACTGAATGGATATTCATAAAACTTTACAGAAATGTTGCCCATGAAGTCTAGTTGATCCTAGCAAAAATTCATGTTGATGTGAAATCCAAGATGGCCGCCAAAGCTAAAAATAGATTTTTTAAATTCAAGTTTGTAGCGACTACTTCTTGAAAACTATAAGTGATATTGATATGGGACTTTTTCTAAAATGATCAGCATGACATGATGTTGGTCCTTGTCGAAAATCGTTTTGATTTGACGTTAAACATGGCTGCCAGCGGCCATCTTTGTTTACATAGAGTTATATAAAGAAATCTTGTAGCGACTACTCCTCTGAAACAACTTGACGGATTTTCATGAAACTTCACAGGAATGTTGCTCTTGATGTCTAAATGATCCTAGCAAAATTTCAGGTCGGCCGGAAATTCAAGATGGCCGCCACGGCTAAAAATACATTTTCAAAATACAAGTTTGTAGCGACTACTTCTTGAAAACTATAAGTGATATTGATATGAGACTTTTTCTAAAATGATCAGCATGACATGATGGTTATCCGAGTCGAACATTATTTTGATTTGACATTTAACATGGCTGCCAGTGGGGCCACCATTAAAAAATTGTTTGTTTGCAGTTTCCGACCCATGGCTTTTAGGGGTGGGGTCGGTAGGTAGGGATATATATATTTTTTTAAAATGTTTTTATTATTAACGCATGCCCATCGACGGCATGCAAATATCGTGTGCTTCACTAGTATTATCCATAGAGTTTTTTTTTAAAAAGGGTTTAGTTAAATATTAACAGAACATGCAAGAAAAAAGAAACAAAAAAACATGAAAAAAAAATAAAATAAAAAAAAATTAAAAAAAATAAAAAAAAAATTTAAAAAATTGTTTGGGTCGGCGGATTTGCCGTGGATCGGTCGCAAACTGCAAACAAACAATATTTTAATTTAGGCCTGGCCATCTTTGTTTACATAGAGTTATATAATGAAAACTTGTAGCGACTACTCCTCTGAAACTACTTGACGGATTTTCATAAAACTTCACAGGAATGTTGCTCTTGATGTCTAATTGATCCTAGCAAAATTTAAGGTCGGCCGGAAATTCAAGATGGCCACCATGGCTAAAAATAGATTTTCAAAATACAACTTTGTAGCGACTACTTCTTGAAAACTATAAGTGATATTGATATGGGACTTTTTCTAAAATGATCAGCATGACATGATGGTTATTCAAGTCGAACATTATTTTGATTCGACGTTAAACATGGCTGCCAGTGGCCATGTTTGTTTACATAGAGTTATATAATGAAAACTTGTAGCGACTACTCCTCTGAAACTACTTGACGGATTTTCATAAAACTTCACAATGTTGCTCTTGATGTCTAATTGATCCTAGCAAAATTTCAGGTCGGCCGGAAATTCAAGATGGCCACCACGGCTAAAAATAGATTTTCAAAAAACAAGTTTGTAGCGACTACTTCCTGAAATCAAAATCAATCAGTAGAGCTTCAAGGTCATTGACCTCTTGTTAAAAAAGAAGTTTGTAGCGACTACGTCTTGAAAACTATAAGTGATATTGATATGGGACTTTTTGTAAAATGATCAGCATGACATGATGGTTATAAGAGTCAAACATTATTTTGATTCGACGTTAAACATGACTGCCAGTGGCCATCTTTGTTTACATAGAGTTATATAATGAAAACTTGTAGCGACTACTACTCTGAAACTACTTGACGGATTTTCATGAAACTTCACAGGAATGTTGCTCTTGATGTCTTATAGATCCTAGCAAAATTTCAGGTCGCCCGGAAATTCAAGATGGCTGCCATGGCTAAAAATAGATTTTCAAAATACAAGTTTGTAGCGACTACTTCTTGAAAACTATAAGTGATATTGATATGGGACTTTTTCTAAAATGATCAGCATGACATGATGTTGGTACTTGTCAAAAATCGTTTTGATTCAACGTTAAACATGGCTGCCAGCAGCCATCTTTGTTTACATAGAGTTATATAGTAAAAACTTGTAGCGACTTATCCTTTGAAACTACTTGGCAGATTTTCATGAAACTTTACAGGAATGTTGCTCTTAATGTTTAATTGATCCTAGCAAAATTTCGGATCGGCAGAAATTCAAGATGGCCGCCACAGCTAAAATTAGATTTTTAAAAAAGAAGTTTGTAGCGACTACGTCTTGAAAACTATAAGTGATATTGATATGGGACTTTTTGTAAAATGATCAGCATGACATGATGGTTATCAGAGTCAAACATTATTTTGATTCGACGTTAAACATGGCTGTCAGCGGCCATCTTTGTTTACATAGAGTTATATAATGAAAACTTGTAGCGACTATTCCTGTGAAACTACTTGACGGATTTTCATGAAACTTCACAGGAATGTTGCTCTTGATGTCTGATTGATCCTAGCAAAATTTCAGGTCGGCCGGAAATTCAAGATGGCCGCCACGGCTTAAAATAATTTTTCAAAAAACAAGTCAGTAGCGACTACTTCCTGAAATCAAAATCAATCAGTAGAGCTTCAAGGTCATTGACCTCTTGTTTTAATTTGTAAGTGCTCCCTTGTCTTTTTGCCTAGTGCCTTGGCACAGTGCCACTTCTATTAGTGGAAATACGGTACAGGTTTCTATCATGTGATGTTCATTTCAGTTGTACAACTACTTTGAAGACAACAACTATGTGTATCTGGTCATAGAGATGTGCCGTAATGGTGAACTGCAGAGATACCTCAGGTCCAACTGTAAAGTCCTCTCAGAAGACGAAGGTACGTCACTTGCTCCACTAGGTTAATTTTGGCTTATTTTTCATACAGTATCTTATCAGAGCAATGTTAAAGGCCAATGAAAAAGGTTGTTTGAAAATTTACGAAAACATGAAAATGATTAGCTAGGAAAATATTTTTAATTATTTTTTAATTAAATACAAACAATTTTAAATTCTTATTCAATTTCTAACATGGCAATTAGTGTTTTAAATATTTAAAAAAGAAGCTAGCATATGTTACGCCACAAAATTAGGAAAGGCTTTATAAACCAAAACACAGTTTTGGTTTAGATCCAAGCAATACATTTTGCCAAGTGTCTTTAGCTAAGCTGTTATGCGCCTTGTCAGTTTCAAATAATGAATTAAAAAACAACAACGTAAAAACCCGCTCTAAAACTCAAGTTGTATAGCATGTGTTCACCTGTATGGTTGTACGTTGCAGCGCGCCACTTTATGAAGCAGATCCTGGAGGGTATGCTGTATCTACACTCGTACGGCATCTTACACCGCGACCTCACCCTCGCCAACCTGCTGCTCACCAAAGATATGGACATGGTAGGTCTTGTAGTTTGATGTTGTAAATTTTTCATGCACTGTACAGGATTTGAGATTTTGCCATAAACAATCTGATGATATTGAAGACGCTTTTAGATTGTAATTCCTTTTCAATTTAATGTGATGCATTATATCATCAATGACCCTGGCCGGGCTGAAGATGATATATATGCCAGTATCCGACAAATCACATGCCTGCCGGGTCCGACAAATCACATGTCTGGAGGTCGCTGGCTACCAAAAGTTGATGCAGTGTCGTTACTGGTTAGATTACTGAGCTACCAGACTGCCTAGTGCTCAAACTATCTCTGATATCAACCCCTGTATCAGCACTCAGGGCTAGAAATTAACATTTTTAGTTTACTAGACCACCGGTCTAGTAGTTGGGTAAAATCACTAGACCTGCTCAAAATTTACTAGCCCAATATAATATTTAACAGAAAATATTATTTTAGTTCGTTTCGGTTTCTTTATACGAGTTTTACATTTATTGGAACTTTGGAAATATCAGGTTTTTAAAAGATCTGTTAGGTTAGACAGTGCTGTCACTACATAATCTATCGATTTATAATTTATTTCTTATTTGAATAATTTTTGTTACTAGCCCATCAGGACTACCCAGACACAGAATTTGCTAGCCCGGCAGCATTTTTGCTAGCCTCGGGCTACAGGACTAGTGCTAATTTCGAGCCCTGGCACTGCACTTAAGTCCATAGAGAGGGAGTGGATACATCCTTGGAGAGGGAGTGGATACAGAGGATCTGGTTATCACCATTCTCTTTCTATTGTATAGTCTTTTACATGTCTGGATTGCCTGCACAATATGTACTTCATTATGACACAGGAAAACTTCTTATTTGTAACCGGAAATGGTCAGGTAATACTTGATTTCTGGGTGTTGTATATTTTGTTTTTCCTTTCTTGCAGAAAATTGCTGACTTTGGTTTAGCAACACAGTTAAATGCTCCGGAAGAGAAACACTTTACAATGTGTGGAACACCTAACTATATTTCTCCGTAAGTGTTTAGTTTTATCCATATTACCATGGCAGTAGTTACAAAGAACGCTTATAAAATATTGACAGTAACTTTAGTTGTATACAAAGGTGTTCAACAACTTACAAGTGTGAAATGTTGGTTCATTAAACATGTTAAAAGGATCTTAATACAGATGGAAATAAAATCAATAGTGTTATTTTAAATAGCATAAAATTTAATTATTGAAAGAAAATGTATGCTTTAACCAGGTTTAAAATAACCGCTACAGGGCACGGAAATTCCACTCGTCCGATCACCATGACGAGAGCTCATTGATGCAGGATGAGTAGAAATTCAGATAAATCTTTAACAGTTTATCAGTTTGACTATTCAAATATTACGTAGGAAGTGTAACGCAGAAACAATTTTTCCTGCCCTGTGTTAGTTGCCCAGTTCCAGGTTGTCTGTTTGTGGGTGTGCTGGTTACTTAGTGTTAATGTCCTAATTTGTTTTGGAATGGTTAGATTTTTGTATGAATTCAAGCCATGTTTTGTCGTCTTGTGCATGATATCTCATTGTTAAACGACCTCGTCCACAGTGAAGTAGCCAGTCGTTCAGCCCACGGTTTGGAGGCAGACGTGTGGTCCCTGGGTTGTATGTTCTACACGTTCCTCGTCGGTACGCCGCCGTTTGACACGGACACTGTCAAGACCACTCTGTCACGTGTCATCAAGGGCGAATTCGACCTCCCGGATACCATCTCTCCCGAGGCCGAGGACCTGATACACAAACTGTTGCAGAAGAATCCCTCCCAGAGGATAGAACTGGAAGGTGAGTGTAGATATAGGATTTCTTCCAGAAACATGTCAAAAGCTGAATATTACAATTCAAGAATATTAATTCAAATTACAACATCATTAGTTAAATTAATGCTGTTTTTATGATTTAATTAAAAAAAAATGTTTGTGTTTTCTTAAGAATGCCGAGCTTTATTGTATCATATTCAACAAATAATGTACCATACATTATTCATACATTATTTGTTATTTTATACCAAATCTGACCAACAAATTAAAACAGTACATTTCATGTTTTATTTAAATTTGACGTCATATTTTTCTCCCGCACTGGGGTCACTATCATAGAATATTAACCGATTGACGTTGAATTGTGCAAAGAAGGAAATACAAAAAAGAAACTGGTATAATATTTGTCTTTATTATACATGTTATATGCATTTGGTATACTATTTGTGTTTATTATATGCATTTAGTATACTATTTGTGTTTATTATATGCATTTGGTATACTATTTGTGTTTATTGTATGCATTTGGTATAATATTTGTGTTTATTGTATGCATTTGGTATACTAATTGTGTTTATTATATGCATTTGGTATAATATTTGTGTTTATTGTATGCATTTGGTATACTTTTTGTGTTTATCATATGCATTTGGTATAATATTTGTGTTTATTGTATGCATTTGTCTTGTTACAGATGTGGTCAACCATCCGTTCATGTTGAAGGCGGACACCTTAGGCTACAAGGGTCATAGGGTATGTGTACATGTTATATTTATATCACAGCATTCTGCAGGAAACTTGAAAGGAAGGCGTTTCTGCACCAGATACAATTTTGACTTCTTTTTAAATGTTTTCTTTGCATTACATTACGGCCAAGGGGAATAACATCTTTGAAATTATAACATAAAAGGGTTGATGTCTATTTTTTGAGACAAGGATCGAAAGTTTAAATGAAAAAACAACAAAAGGGCAATATTTTAATCTTTGATATTCAAATTCATAATGAATTTTGATATTTTCAGAACATGGCAGAGGTGTCGATAGACAGTGGGAGGGGTACAATGTCCACTGGGATGATAACCCAGACATCGAGAATGTCCAACTTGCCCAGACAGCGCCCGATGCCGGCCGTACACCCAATACAGAGTAAGATTCCCGAGGCGAGGGAGAACAGTGTTGGGGAGAGCGATCGGTCCAATGAGGGATACTTCTCCGCGGGGAACATGGCAGGCAGGAAGGAGATGCAGCCCCTGGCCAGCCCCATGATGAGATACCCACCCTCACCACCAGTCCGGCTACGTGACAGGTTAGTTTTGGAAAGTCCGGGTGATTTCATTGGTCGTTCTGCTTGTTCATGTATCATCTGGGTGATTTCATTGGTCGTTCTGCTTGTTCATATATCATCCGGGTGATTTCATTGGTCGTTCTGCTTGTTCATATATCATCCGGGTGATTTCATTGGTCGTTCTGCTTGTTCATATATCATCTTTATGAAGAAACTAATGTCAAGTTCAGCAAGAGAAATGAGAATAAGAATTTAATTTATTTGTGTACTCTGCAAGTTTTAGGTTTTCAATTGAACATGTAAACAAACCTAAGCAAGAAAATCTGTTTAGCCTTGAAATACGTGTACTCTTTTCAGTGAACTTGTCAGTTGGGGCTATCCCATTAAAACATATTGGGAACCCCAGGAAGTTTTAATAATAAACATATATGGGTGTACCCTGTTTTATGAAATGTTGTTCTTTAAATTCAATTTTGCATCTGTTGGTAGGTGCCTTTGTGAAGTCTGTAGGGTTTAATGGGTTATCCCTAACAACTTGTCAATTTTTGTTTATTATTATAAGTGTTTGATACTTTTCCAGTGAGAGAGAGATGGTGAGGCAGCAGACCCTCGGCAGTCAGAAAGACCATGTGTTCCCTAACAGATACGTGGACAGATCTAACACCCCCAACCCAGATAAACTAGATCACCGTAGCACCACTCCTAAACCTGCGCAACATGACGGGAATCGTTTCACGGACCACAGTGCCACCCCACAATCTACGCAACAAGATAGACTCACTGAGCAATCTTCCACCCCATCAGGGGATAGAACTGTGAAATACACAGAACAAACTCCACAAGTGAATCACATAGCAGAATATGTGTACAGAGGAGATACAGGCTACTGTAGTGCTAATAAAAAATATAATGGTCATGATTCGGACAACTGGGGGCATAATGCACGGACAATAGACACACCTAGGTTGAATCTGGCTCAATTTGACCCTACAAAATATCAGGACCGAGTACCGACCCCGAGTAACTCCTCCGGATGGTCGTGTAGCGCTTCGTTGCATAGCAACGATGCCAAAGTCTTGAGTCCGCGGGAGCAAGCTTTGTCGGACATAAGCTCTAACGATATGAGAAAGCACCCGTCGATAAGCGCGGTTTCAGACGCTTCATCTTACGAGGGCAGTGAATTCAGTTTACAAAACACAAAGAAAGTGCTAAATTTTGAGTCTGAGTCGCAGCCCTCAAGTTTGACTGAACACTATTCTCAGCAGTACGAGACTCGGGACCACGTTTCAAAGCCTCATGCTAAACATAACTCTGATCAGAATCATCACAATGTGTATGGTAGGAGTAATTCCGTGGACGAGTTAGAAATGGATAAACCCAGGAAAAGATTAGTGAATGCCAGAAGTAATTCTTGCGACGATTTAGATTCAGACGAGCCGAGAGAACGGACAAAAAAAGTGTTAAACTCGCAGCAAAGTGATCATGAAAGTTTGAACAGTAACAACTGTGCCAGTGCTAGTTCTAAAGACGTTTATTCTTATGGAAATGGCAATACTTGTGTTAAGTCTCAAGACGTGTCCAGTAAACAGTTAAAGGAGATGGGTTCGCCCATTCATTCGGCCCGATTGCGGCCTATTCGGCAGAGAACTAGAAACGCTATTGTAAACATTATGGAGAATGGGGAAGTGTGTTTAGAGTTTGTGAAACAAAAACACAAGGAAGAAAAAGTTGTCGAGGTGTTTGTCATTTCTCAAGATGGAAATCAGGTACAACTTAGTTACGCTTAGGCCCTTGTTTTTCGACTGTATAATAGTATTTTTCATATACATCATGACATGTTAACGGTTTGTGTGTGAATGTTTCTAAAAAAATTAAGTCTGGTTTAAGTGTATATTGGGAATGTTATGGTAGGTTATACTGTCGAGTCATAGTTTATTATCTCCCAGGGCTTTTTCTGCCTTTTTTGAAACTGGGGCTGTGAGCCATTTGAATGCAATAATGTGTGGAAAAAGGGTGAAATCTTCAAATTGGGAAAATATGCTACTTGAATAGAACAATGATTGGTTTAGTTTATTTTTTTTAAACATTGGGATTTTTGTGAACTTGGATAGGGCTGAATTTCGGCCCCAAAATCGGCCTAGAAAAGTTCCTGTTTTCGAATGACTGGTGAGCTGGAAAATACACCACCCACTAATGCTTGTGTTCCATGTCATAACCATTTACCTGTAGTCTTACTCATGTCATGGTGCTTACATAATAATAGTTTTTCAAGCATCACCTCAAATCATTCTATCACACATGTCACTGTGCTTACATTTTGCTTTTTGATACAACTTCAAAAAAGTATTTAAAAATAGCTTCAAACAATTTACACCCCTGACTGTTAATGGTCTGTTTATATAATAATACTTATATTTATATCATTAGACTTCCTGCCCGTGTTTAGTATACACCACTTGTATGTTCTTTTATTTGTGCAGATCTGCATACACCAGCCAAACAATGGTAGGGGGCTGCCGATACAGGACCAGCCTGTCACACTGCCCAGCGTCCCCCTCAAGTCCTTCACCTATTGTCAGCTGCCTGAAAAATACTGGAAAAAATACCAGTATGCCTCCAGGTAAGATGCAAAACAAATTATTCTCTACACTGCAGGGCATTTTGACCAGTTCTGGGGAAGAAGCCTTTTGTCCTTAATTTGGGGGAAAAATCCATTTATAAATGGGGAATGAAATTTTCAAGGTAAGTTTAAAAAATGGGGAAATCTGCATGATTTAAAAAAAATTGGTTGGGGAAGGGGCCTTATACAGGCTGCTGCAAAGAAGGGTAAAAATACCCTGCCCTCGAACAGCAAAATCAAACGTTTTCTCAGGTGGTAGCTACAGCTGTTTACATTTAAATTTTAAGTCATACATCAGATATCTTCAATTATGTAGTTTTAATCTGCGTGTACACTTGTCATATTACTGCATTTATTTGCATTGTGCAAATTCAAATTTCATAAAACAAAAAATATACAGGAAATAAGTTTATAGTTACGTCAGCAAAAAGTGGAGTGTTGTGTATTTGTGCCAGAGAAGTTAATTTTATTTTCTATTCTTTAGGTTCGTGAAGCTGGTACGGTCCAAGACCCCGAAGGTGACGTTGTACACGCAGCGCTGTAAATGTATGCTGATGGAGAACGGGCCGACCGCCGACTTTGAGGCCGTCTTCTATGATGGTATGTATTTGTAGAACTTAACTGTTAGTCCAAATGAAATGATATGTGTGGCTCCGAATTCTCCGAATGACCCCTTTTTTAAGGTCCAACCCTTGATATTTTATCAAAAAAATAAAAATAAATTCTATCTGTTCTGTACCTGATATCAACAAATATATTAGTTTATTCCTTTTTAAAATTATTGAGTGAAAAAAAAACAATAAAAAAAAAAAACTTAGAAAATAAAATATTTTCATATTTTCTTTACCTACCCTATTTTTTTTTAGCATGTAATAGGAAGCACACATATTATTTTATTTTGCCTAAAGTAGTAGTGATCGATAATTCTAGCTAGTACTTACAATTTATATTATAAAAACTTTCTGCTACATTTAGCGACATTTTTATCATTTGCTCCATTGGCTTGAATAATAATCATAATTCTAATTCACGCATAACCGCTTATTTACAATTATAATTTAATATTGGTATTTTATGATAATTTGTATATTTATATTCAACTCCATAATTCCTATTGCTATGACTGCCAGACATTAAATCTGAGTAGTGTCAGGAACACATTGTACCAGTCACAGCAAGTGTATGAGTTCTGTTCCATCACCGCACCATTGAGAGTAATTTGTAAAAGCTGTATAGCTTGTTCAGTTAATAAAGAAGATGAAGAAACAAAAAGTGTACGACAAAGTTTAATTAAAATTTACACGTGCACTAGATTCCCCAAACAAGAAAGCACAACCCATATCTAAGACTAGTGATGAGTCAGATATATTGAACTGGAGTAAGTTGTTACACCGTGTGGTTTTTGTTTTGAAATAAGACCATGCTTAAACATTTGTTGATTTGCTGTGCTCCGACCTACTCACTAAAATGGTAGCTACCCAGCTTTTTTTTTAGCATTTAGGGGACTTTTTTTTTTTTTGCTTTTTATTTGGGTCATACCCCAAATCACCAGTCAAAGCTCTAACCTTAAACAGTTATGTTTTTCATAACCTGTGACTGTTATTAAAAAAACACACTAAAACTGAGATTGTAACCAGAAGCAGTTACTAGCACAAAATCATTCAAGTTGAGATGCATTCTATCTTCTGTACAGGAATTTTCCCTGTATATATATAATTTGCTCCATGTAGGGTGATTATTCAACTTTACAACCATGCAATAAAATTCTATGAGCATCGATAAAAATCCAATGCGCAAAGCCTCTCAAGTTACCTACTGTTATGCAATAAAATTCATTACAAATCATTTTGTAGGCATCAACATGACAATTAGTGAACAACAGCTAATTGGATCTTGATGAAGATGTATTTATCCTTAATAATAAGTATTCAGACATAAATAAACACTGCACATTTGGCAACTATTTCGATTTATTAGCAAATGATCTTGTTGACTGATTTAGGTTACAAATGTTACTAGGGAAAGTATCTGCTACTCTAAACCAAAGGGAGATAATAATTTGGCATTTTAATAACTTCCAGCAGTTATAAAACTTGTAACTGTTTAAGGTTAGAGCTCTGACTGATCACACCAATAATTTTTTTCTGAATTTTTATTTGGATCATACCGCAAATCGCACCAATGTGTGTATATATATATTATTAAATTATTTATTTTTATTATAAATCAAGTCTATACTGATATATCATAATGACTGAGACACTGATATATCATAATGACTTGAGACACTGATATATCATAATGACTGAGACACTGATATATCATAATGACTGAGACACTGATATATCATAATGACTGAGACACATTAAAACAGATGTATGTATAATACAGTTAGGACACTATCTTTTGTAAAACGCTTTCACCACTGTCAAAGAACTCGGTATTTTTTTTCAAAAAAAATCCTACCTACCCTACGTTATGGGTCGGAGCACAGCAAACCAAAAAAAATTAAGGATGGCATAAGAAATTAATAAAGGTGAGAAGAAAAAATACTACAAACACGTGTGCTTTTTGGCGTTTGCATAAAGTGAAGTAAGTTATTTGAAGAGGTCGAGCATGGCTGTGGAATTCTGAATGCATTGTTTGAGGAGCGTGATTTATAAGCACTGAGTGTGACTGATATATATATAATATAGGTATTAATTTAAAGGGACACACGGCAATCTTGGAAGTTTTTATCAAGCATTAAAATGAACGTCTCAATTTAGTAATCCAGTAACATTTTGGCTTTAACCTGCTTGCATAATATTATATAGATAATTTTTATTTTTATTTTTCATTTTGTCTTCTTACTCTTCCATAGGTTTGAATATATTATTGGTGCAATATAATCAACAGTTAGTAATATGGAAACACAGTGTGCCGCTTTATATTCTTCTTATAATCAATATTCATGATGAACAAATGCAAGTTAATTGAAAAACTGACGGGACGCTGAGAGTTTTTAAAAAATCAAGATTGCCTTGTGTTCCTTAAACAGATGGGATGGATTGTGAGAAATTCTTGTACAAGATGTTTTTCTGGTGTGAGCAGTTGAGAACGAGGAAAAAAACAAAAAACACCAAGCGAGAGAAAGACCAACCGTTACATTTTTAATATCGATTTGTTTCCTTTTCGTGATTAAAAAGTAAATCCTAATAAAAATAGCACTGCCTGTCAGTGTGAATTCCTGCAGTCCTGTATACAGAGTTAAGTAATGTTGAAAAATACTATAAATATACAAAAACAAAGATGGCTGATTTTACCTGTGTGTATACATCACAGCTTGTCTTTAAAGGGAATGTAGGCATATATGCTAAAAGAAATTGAAACAGTTCTGATTTTTTTTTATCAAAATGGATGATAAGATCAAAATGGATGATAAGCAAAGAAGAAAACGTATGATCATTTAAAGGTTGTTCTAAAGCATATTAGAGTAAACATGTTGAGAACAATGACATCGTATTTATGCCATATATATAGGGCATTGAAATAAAACCCTTAACATTTATATAATGCATTATTTATTATTACACTTTGGTATACTTATTTTTTCATACAGTTGCTGTGATTTTCCCCCCATTAAATATTTGAATTATCGCGTTTATTCCATATTTCATAGTTCTCAAAATGGCGGTTTCCATATATCCATTTCAAAATGACCTTCAAATGATCATATCTTCTTTGTTTATCATCCAATTTTAATAATTCTTGCATCCTTTTCCAAGTTATTCAGAACTCCTAATAATACAGCTTGTTTGAATATATGCCTACACACCCTTTATTAAATATCACGTTTTACATTTGAACTATTTACTTTAATACAGCCAATAATGCCTGTATTGGTATGTTGACGTTGATTGCACCGTGTGAACTTTCCTAGATGTCCTTTCCCTCCTATGTTCCTCTCAATATCTGTTGTAAACCTATGGTTTATAGTCATTGAGGCTGTAAACTGTAAATGACACAAGTGCATGTTTAGAGACTATCTGTCAGATATATATTGTACTTTGCTTCTTCTGGAGTGTTTTACTTGTCATACTGCAAAGAAAATTCTCGGGGTTTCATTGGTCAGTGCGTCGTAGACATGAGCCACAGACATGAACATTTGATTATTTCCAATGAGTGCTTCATACCTTCTATACAAAAACACAAAATGTCGCAGATTACCCTGCTGATTCATTTCTTTCTTACTGCTTTTCTGCTCTTCCATTGTGGGTAAACGTCCAATATAATAGTAAGTAATGTTGTTTGCCATGTTAAAGATAACAAAACAATGACGTTGAGATAAACAATGGTTTTTTTATTAAAAAATTACGCCAAATTTGGCGACATTTAAAGGCAGAATAAGAATTTTTTTTTTTTTTTTCACCCTTAAGATAAGTAGTAATAGCTTTGAAGTGTGGCCAATTATTTATTTGGATTCTTGACAGGGGACATGGACTCACATTCCCTGTCTGTCAAGTATATTCTCCCTCAGCTGACGGCTCAGGTGAATATATTTTCCAGACAGGGAATGTGAGCCCATGTCCCCTATCGATAATCCAAACAACTAATAATGTTCTCTATGCATTCAGCATGTATTTGGTGAATATGGTGCTTGATTTTCAAAATGTATTAAAGGAAAAATGAAACGCAACTCTAGACTTTCAACTAACTTTCTTTGTGACCAATGTTTCTGTTAACCACAGTAGAAGGTTTATTTATTGTTCCAGTGTTCTTGGTGTTGTATACATATAATGTTGTTTTTACATGTCTTGTGGCTCAGCCCAAAATGATTGTATCTGGTTCTTTAGTAATAAACAGTTACAATAGTTCCGCGTTTACTGCTTGATGTACACTCCAGATATATATTCTTGCTTAAGCCTTGCTGCGTTTGACATTATCCCAAGTATGTGTGTCCTATGTACTCTTCCTGCCATTCACTAGCATGCGGGGTGATTGATCGGATCTTCATATCTATTCCAATTTCTAGTTACCATTGTTTTATGCACGGTGTGTGGCTGATGTCGGTGGTACACGACTGTTCATAAAAGTAATATCACCTAAATCTGCGAAAAATAAATCAGTCCTCATTTATTTCAGCATGAAAACTGAACTTCATTAAATTTTATTGTAACATTAATTTTATTTTTATATGAAATATAAACAAAATACATTGTGCATTGTTTAAAAAATATCATTTGAAATCCTTTGTGCATTGTTTTCAAAAATATTTGCAATATTTCGAGCCAGTATTTGCGCTGGAGTGAATCAACAAGTGTGTAAATAATCTCAGCAAAAGCTAATCTTTTTGATCAGCTCATTCATGCAACCTTAATAAATTATTCCAGACTTCACAAAAAAATTCACATTTTGCTGTGGATAATTAATTGTTACAGGCATGCACTTATATTGAACATGGATTGTAGTAACATGGATTGTAGTGGTTCCATAAAGGTACCAGTACCAGTCAGTGATTGCATGGAATGAGGTCACCACTTGTTATTATCTGATGCAATGTACATGTAGTGAAACCGCTTGCCTATGTTGATGTTTGACCTCTTTATTTTACAAATGACTTTATCTTTGCTTACAGGTGCTAAGTTCACTGCAAGCAGTCGAGGAATGAGAATTATCGAGCGCACGGGAACGTCTCTCGTGCTTGAGTCATCAGACATGGAGCAGCGGCTGACTCAGGAGACACAGAAGCTGCTGGAGTATGTCAAACAGGTGTGTATGTATGTATGTCACACAGGTGTGTATGTATGTATGTCAAACAGGTGTGTATGTATGTATGTATGTCAACCAGGTGTGTATGTATGTAAGTCAAACAGGTGTGTGTGTATGGCAAACAGGTGTGTATGTATGTCAAACAGGTGTGTATGTGTGTAAGTCAAACAGGTGTGTATGTATGTATGTATGTCAAACAGGTGTGTGTGTGTGTGTGTGTGTGTGTCAATTGTTCCGTTTTAAATCTTTGGCAAGTGGTCTGTCATGCACAAAAATCAGGTCCTTGGAGGTCAAAGCTTTCAAACATTATCAAATCATAAAAGAATTAAAAAAAGAAATAAAATGAAAAGTTAAATCTTATTTACCATTTGAAAATTCAGTTTGCTTGTTTTCCAGTGTCGTCAGCAGTGCATTGAACTGGAGACGGTTGTTACAGCCGTGCAGGAACGATGTTCCCTCCAGGAGGAGTTGTTCCCCATCATCATCGGTCGTCGACCCAACTCCAATCTTAACGACTCGGGCAAGTTCAGCACCACCAGTATAGGCACAGGCAGCGATGAACACAATAACAGTAACAGATCCACCGACAGTAACAGACCCACGGTATGACAGACAATCAACAGTTTTTGTGGTTATTATATCTCAGTTAAAAATTTCCTTCTCGTTCAGTGTGATGTCATCAACCAAAAACATTTTAATTGCAACCGTTCGGAATAATATTGACTGACTAAAATAGATTTTGCAAAAGTTCTTTTTTTCTTCACTGTGACGCCATTAGTCAAACAATTTTTAATAGCGACTGTTCAAAATAATATTGACTGGCTGAAAAGATTTTGCAATGGTCTTTGTTAAATTTGACCTCATTGTTTTGTTTTCTGTATAAATAAATATTGCATTCCTGTGGGGACTTTATTGGAAATTATCAACCTTTGAGAAATAATATCAACCTTGGTTTTGTTGAGGTCGACATTATTTTTCAAAGACTGATAATTTCCAAAGGCGTCCTCACAGGAATATAATATTTATATAGTTGTTATTCATTTGTATCTTTGTGGGTGAACTGTTTAAAGAGGCACTACCTATATCTACGCGATTTTTAATGTAAAATATTAAATACTCAATATTACTGCATTTATATGTATACAAAGCTATTTTATGAGTATTCTAAGAAGAAACATGGTTCGTATTCCAGTTCTGTAAATTATTAATTATGATCAAAACAATATCTTGAATAAAATGCTGCCCAGCTTTTTATTCCTGCCGGAGAACTACGAGTTTTTACGATTTTCTCGGACATGCGCAATGCGATTCAGTTGAACGAAAACAAACTATTGGGGCAGTTCCGATAGTAAACGAATCGATCGGAACTCTTCGCCAATTCGACGAGTAAGTTCCGATTGTAAACGAATAAGATCGGAAATCTCCGCAATCGGCTTGTCTAAAACAATTACGAATACAATTTCAAAAATCCGATCTTTTCAATCCTGTTTTTCCCAGCAAAACGCATATTGCTTGGGGTGGAAATTATTGCCATTTACCTTTTTCATAGTCCTCTTTATAATTAAGTAAAGTTTATTTCAATTAGTGGAAAAAAATATATAGGTAGAGCCTCTTTAAACCTCATTCGAACATAACTCATTTTTATACAATCTTTATAAGTTATGGGAAGAAATAATAGTTTACAGTATGATAGAATAATACCGTTTGTTTCTCTTCTCCGTTGATTACATCGGATGAATTTTGTTCAACTTTGAGAGAAGCTGGTGATACATAATGTATCAGAAATATAAATGGTCAAAACATAATGATTATAATAGTGTTAAACTTCTATTGGTCCATTTTAAGGCATTACAAATCAACAACGTGAACTATTTTGATAAGATTATTTAAAGTCGATTGACGGAGAATTATTGTAAAGGCAAATGTGACATAATTGTGATGGTTTATCGTTATTTCAGATGACATCATTTGACGGGACAGTGGTTAGTACGGTGACGGATTGTGTGGAGAAGTCCAAGTCCAGCGACATGTCTGCGGACAACACGTTACGGTCACACTCCACAGTGATGGGGGCACAACCGACCTGCACCTCGCCGACGGGCAGTCAGATGAGGAAATACAACCCTAAAGACGTGCTACGGCAGGTGATGGTGAAGGACATTGGCTGGGCCTCGCAGGTAAATATTCACGCTTGTTTGAACACATAGCTAGAACATAATGACAAAATGACTATTAAACAACACATTTTAATATAAAAAAATGTGTAGTTGTCTATTATCAGTTTTCAATTTTTAATCTACGAGTTTAACCACCACCTCAGAATTAATTCCATGACTTATGTATAACTTTTTTTTTTCTGTTGTTGTAAATAGAAAATAGAGCATCGTTTACAGCTGATTATCTTGTATTATATCCTGTTTTTGGAGTTCAGTTGTCAGGTTTTAAACAATAAATTATTTTGTAAATGATAAAAAGGTAAATCTCTGGATCTAATCCTTTGTATTGATGGATGTTTTCAGCATGCCAATGGCGAGATTTGGGTGAAGTTTTTTGACGGCACACAGCTAGGGGTCAAGTCCACCACAACAACTGTAAAGTTTATTGACCAGAATGGCAAGCTTAGCAGGTACGTAGACAGTTGAGTTTAAATATCACGGATGCTTTCTCTGCATGGTTTGTGCACTCGTCAATTTTACTGAAAAAATAACATGATTACGTATTAAAGTTTTTTGTTAGAAAAGTATTAGCAGACTTTTTATATCAAAAACAGCAAGTTTTCTTTTTAAAATCAGACTTATTCTTGTCTCTTTGAAATGCCAACGTTTAAAGATTTCTAAAATGACGCGATTACAGCCATTTATAATCTGAAGTGACACGATTACAGCCATTTAAAATCTGAAGTGACGCGATTACAGCCATTTATAATCTGAAGTGACGCTATTACAGCCATTTATAATCTGAAGTGACGCGATTACAGCCATTTATAATGCTTTTTAGTTGTTTCTTTATTTGTCTTAAAACTCATTGTCATGGATTTTCTATTCTAGATTCCAGAAGACGGACCTGTTACCGGACATAGTGAAGAGTCGCCTGGAGAAAGTGCCGCTGGTCCTGGAGCACTTACTACAAGACTCGCAGCAAAACTCCAACAGTAGATGATAGGACAGTCTACTGAAACAAATATAACTGAAAATACTGGACATGTGATGTCTGACCATGACGCGACCGTGTCCAGCTGGACTTTGTCCCGGGAGATACGTGCTAATGACACCATGATACTCCCCTTCTTATCTGTGATATTGGCGATTTTAGTGCGAGCGTGTGTGTGACCATGGTGCATTTCATAAATGGGAGATAATGGCATATTATTGACAATGATCATTACACGCATATGTATACATGACATATTAGGAGATGTTACTTTATATTGACTGTGTGCGGTTGTGGAAGTGACGTCTGGGGATTTGAAACAACGTTAAACATTTGAGCTATTGTGGTATGGGAGTTATGCTTGCTATTATCGGTCCTTTGTTTCTGACATGAAATATAATTAACAAAACAAAAGGAATATATGTAGGAATATCGATAGTTCAAGTTTTTTTCTATAATTGAATTGCATGGATTTAAATAGAGACATGTATAAATGATCAGTTTAGTTGATAAATCAGTAGAATCGGACTAGATATAGGAACAAAGAAAAAGATGCAGCAGTTAACATAGATTATTTATTACCGTAATGAGTACATGTACTTTAACATAGATTATTTATTACCGTAATAAGTACATGTACTTTAACATAGATTATTTATTACCGTAATCAGTACATGTACTTTAACATAGATTATTTATTACCGTAATGAGTACATATACTTTAACATAGATTATTTATTAGGGCCATTCCATTAAAACATACATAGGACCCCAGGAAGGCACTTTTTAAATAAAACACCCATGAGTTTAAAGAACCAATTTATAGAAAATAGGGTTCACCTATAGATGTTTATTAAATTGCCTTCCTGAGGTCCTGCGTATGTTTTAATGAATAGCCCTTACCATACCGAGTACCTGTACTTTAACATATATATTATTTATTATCATACCGAGTACCTGTACTGTTCTATGAGGGTAGTGGTCATGCATGAGCTCATGTTGGTGGGTGTGGAAGTGTGGTGCCAAGTGTCCTGTAAGGCACACGGCTGAGGTGGTTAATAGTTTTAAAATGCAGACCTCAAGGTCTTAGCATCGCGAGTTCATAAATTCTCCGGCAGAATAATGGAAAATATAGATGTTTTTGTCGGTGATATAGTAAAATTAAAATGTATAGAATTTTTTTAAGGAATAATTTTGCGCTTGTGAGAAAATGTATCTATGGCATCGACTAGTAGATATATTTAAAACATATTTTCCGTATTTTACTTCAAAATATATGGGGAAAAAAATTATATGCATGAGGAGGGGCCCCCTCCTGCACCCACCCCTCATCGTGTGCTAAATACTATCAAACAATTTCTGGGGAAGGCCCTGACAAGTCTGCATATAAATTGAATTTGAATTTGAAGCTTCATTTTGTGTCCCATCCAAGATTACACCTGGATTGTGCTGGATTACTATTAAGTTATAATGTTGTGTGTTTGTGTATGAATGCTGGTCATGACATGCCGGTTGCCAATTGCCATATTCCGGTATCATACTCTATTATGCAAAAACTCTTTTGAGAATCGAGGTAAATCAAATTATTGTGCAAGAATTGTTTATTGATAGAATTTTATATTTTGATCTTTTATTGGGTTATAAAAAGCAATAGCAAATGGCAAATAAATTGCAAATGGCAATTGGCAAATAGCAAATGACATATATGTCCCAATGATAAATAGCAAATGGCAAAAAGTTATTGGCAAATGGCATGTCGAGACTGGCATTCCATAGCTTGTGTTGTAAACATGGTTATTAGATAACTTGCATTTAGACATATCATGTACGTGTTTGTGTATTCTACTCTTGTCTTCATATTTTCCTCGTGTTCGGCCCATCTCCTAGTTCTGTCTGGATGAACAGCATTTCTAAAGCCCGCATGCATTATCTTCTTGTGCCTTTTATACCACATTATATTAGACGCCTTCCATTGTTATTTCAGACAAGCCAAATAGTTTTCTTTGCCTTTTAACAAAAAAATGACAATTTAAAATAAAATAATTCATTATATTTTCCTCAAGTTAACAGCTGGACCATTAAAAAATGTATTAAAAAAATATTGAGCAATTTCTGATGTTTTAGTAATCTTTCCCATAAATGAAAGGTTACACGTAACACAGATGTGAATGTACGGTATCATCCAATATTGTATATATATAGTCAAACCTGTATTGACGCCACAAGGAAGAGTAACATTGGTTGTCTCTTGATACAGGTACATTATAGTTTAAAACAATACAATTGGGAAATTAATTGGTGTTCTCTTAAATCAGGGGGTCTCTTAATAGAGGTGGTCTCTTGATCAGGTTTGACTGTCATATTTATTGTGTACCATGTTCAAGAGATTAGATTTTTATTTTGTTCATGTTGCATTGAAATATAGATTTTATTATGTTCGTTAGGACGAGACATATTTTTACCATTTCAAGGGACTGGCAATTTGGTGCGGTTTTACTATTATTATAAAGATTTTTAGAAGTATCTTCTTTTTTTTTGGATTTTTTTTATATGAAAACGTTTTGCCTTCTACATGTGGCGGTGTCAAAGATTTTAAACGAGACGCATTTTAAAAGTATTGAATTGTTAATACACCCAGTGTATACGTATACCTCAATATTTTTTTAACAGTCGTTTTATGAAGGCTAAATGTGTGTGATGGTAAATCATTTCTCTTTCGTTTCCATCGTAAAAATCAGCATTATGGAGTATATCTGTCACTATGATAACCACTCGTCAGTTCCTACCTAGTTACTGATCTGTCACTATGGTAACCACTCGTCAGTTCCTACCTAGTTACTGCAGCAGTTTATCTTTATTATTTATAATTATTTATATGCTAGTCTATACTATAACTATAATATACAAATAAAAATAAAAATAAAAATATTTCTCCTTTTATATTTCCACCAGAAAAATTGTCTTCGTTGTTGCACCACCCCATTGTTTCCGGATTCCCAATATAATCTAAAAAATGAAAAATCTTGTCTGCAAGATAACACGCCTGTCTTTGTAGCCACTCGTGAAATTTCACATGCTGACAGCTGCCTTCGGTGATTGGAGGACCATTATTTATTTCATGGTGAAAGGTCAAGATCATCAAGGCCTGGTTTTACACTCGCTCATTTCCTTTTTTTTTGGTGGGACCACACCTCAATTTCTTCTGAAGAAAAACAGACTTCATCACATGTGTATAGACCCTGAACATGATATTGCCAGAGAAGCCGCTCAAGTAATGCAGAGCAATATAAGACTCATACCGGGTATTTTTAGCTCCAATGGCCGAAGGCTTACAATACACATACCCTACTGGGCATTTTTAGCTCTAGGCCAGCAGAGCTTATGGGATGGTGAGTTATCTGTTTTCCGTTGTCCGTCAACTTTTGCCTTGTGAACATGATAGAACTTTCATTTTTAATCGGACCGTTACACAAACTTTGCGACCGTCTTTATATCAATGAAGGCTTGGACAAATTCGAAAACCAGATGTTTCACCAGAGTTGTGGCCCTTGATTTACTGAAAAATACCATATTGTGCCTTGTGAACACTCGAACACCTTCATTCATTATTTGATCTTTACCAAACTTGCAGATTGTTAATATCAATGAAAGCTCGGACAAGTTCAAAAAGCAGCTAGATTGGATCAGTAACACCAGAGTTATGGCCCTTGTTTTGCTGAAAAATTTCATTTTCTGCCTTGTGACCACTCTAGCACCTTCATTTATTATTTGATGCAGATTGTTAATATCAATGAAAGCTCAGACAAGTTAGAAAACCAGCCAGGTCGGATAAGTAACACCAGAGTTATGGCCTTTGATGTAGTTAAAAAATGTGCATATCATTGTTGGGTTCCGGCAATTTTCGGCTGAGTTATGGCTCTTTACAGTTTTTAATGTACAACCATATTCTGGACTAGTTCTCCTGAACCCCTGGCCTGATTTCATCGAAACTTGGCAAGGTTGATCAGTATCAAACCTAGTTTTGCCGTTGCCGTGTTCTGATTGAATGATTATATTGTTTTTAGCTTGAATGTCTGTCTGTATGTCTGGATGTGATTCCGTCACAAGTCTGTCTCCACCATATCTCTTGAACCGCTTGAGGGATTTGGAAATAACTTGCCAAAAAAGTTCACAATATCGAGACGACGTGCAGAGCGCAACTTCTAGCCACGTCCGTTCAAGGTCACACTTAGAGGTCGAAGGTCATATGCACTATATTTCGTGTCTCCACCATATCTCTTGAACCGCTTGAGGGATTTGGAAATAACTTGCCACAAATGTTCACCATATCGAGACGACATGCAGAGTGCAACTTCCAGCCATGTCCGTTCAAGGTCAAGGTCACACTTATAGGTCGAAGGTCATATGCACTATATTTCGTGTCTCTGTCCGTCACAAGTTGGTCTCCACCATATCTCTTGACCCGCCTGAGGGATTTGGAAATAACTTGCCACAAATGTTCACCATATCGAGACGACATGCAGAGCGCAACTTCCAGCCACGTCCGTTCAAGGTCACACTAAGAAGTCGGTCATATGCACTATATTTCGTGTCTCCACCATATCTCTTGAACCGCTCGAGGGATTTGAAAATATCTTGCCACAAATGTTCACCATGTCGAGACGACATGCAGAGCGCAACTTCCAGCCACGTCCGTTCAAGGTCACACTAAGAAGTCGGTCATATGCACTATATTTTGTTTCTCCTCCATATCTCTTGAATCGCTCATGGGATTTTGAAATAACTTGACACAAATGTTCACCACATAGAGACGACATGCAGAGCGCAACTTCCAGCCACGTCCGTTCAACGTCAAGGTCACACTTAAAAGTCGAAGGTCATATGCACTATATTTTGTGTCCTCTCCAGATCTCTTGAACCGCTTGAGGGATTTTGAAATAACTTGGCACAAATGTTCACCATATCGAGACGACATGCAGAGCACAACTTCCAGTCACATCCATTAAAGGTCAAGGTCACACTTAAAGGTCGAAGGTCATATGCACTATATTTCGTGTCCTCTCCATATCTCTTGAACAGCTTGTTTTGAAATAACTTGGCACAAATGTTCACCATATCGAGACGACGTGCAGAGCACAACTTCCATCCATGTCCGTTCAAGGTCACAGAGGTTGAAGGTCATATGCACTGTATTTCGTGTCCTCTCCATATCTCTTGAACCGCTGGAGGGATTTTGAAATAACTTGGCACAAATGCTCACCATATCGAGACGACGTGCAGAGTGCAACTTCCAGCCACGTCCGTTCAAGGTCAAGGTCACACTTATAGATCAGGTCATATGCACTATATTTCGTGTCTCTGTCCGTCACAAGTTGGTCTCCACCATTTCTCTTGACCCGCCTGAGGGTATTGGAAATAACTTGCCACAAATGTTCAACATATCGAGACGACATGCAGAGCGCAACTTTCAGCCTCGTCCATTCATGGTCAAGGTCACACTTGGAGTTGAAGGACATATGCACTATATTTCGTGTCTCCACCATATCTCTTGAACCGCTCGAGGGATTTGAAAATAACTTGCCACAAATGTTCACCATGTCGAGACGACATGCAGAGCGCAATTTCCAGCCACTTCCGTTCAAGGTCACACTTAGAAGTCGGTCATATGCACTATATTTCGTTTCTCCTCCATATCTCTTGAACCGCTTAAGGGATTTTGAAATAAATTGGCACAAATGTTCACCACATAGAGACGACATGCAGAGTGCAACTTCCACCCACGTCCGTTCAACGTCAAGGTCACACTTAAAAGTCGAAGATCATATGAACTATATTTTGTGTCCTCTCCAGATCTCTTGAACCGCTTGAGGGATTTTGAAATAACCAATGTTCACCATATCGAGACGACGTGCAGAGCACAACTTCCAGCCATGTCCGTTCAAGGTCACAGAGGTTGAAGGTCATATGCACTGTATTTCGTGTCCTCTCCATATCTCTTGAACCGCTGGAGGGATTTTGAAATAACTTGGCACAAATACTCACCATATCGAGACGACGTGCAGAGCGCAACTTTCAGCCAGGTTGGTTCATAAATTATGGGGGGAGACATGTTTTTCTTACAAAAACAACCCCGTCTAGTTTTTGTTGAAGTTGTGGCTCTTTAAAGGTTGCTATATATAAACTTTGTCCTGACTAGTTCTCCAGATACCCTGGCCGGATTTCAACAAATCTTGGTGGGGATGATCAGTAACAAGGCTAGTTGCGCATGTCATCGCCATGTTCCAGTTGAATGAATTTTGGCTGAGTTATGGCCCTTAAAGGTTTTAAAAACCTAACTTTGTACAGACTAGTTCTCCTGAACCCCAGGCGGGATTTCAATGAAACTTGGCAGGAATGATTAGTACCAAGCGTAGTTGCGCATATCATTGTCGTGTTACAGTTGAATGATTTTTGGCAGAGTTATGTCCCTTTAAAGGTTTTAATACACAAACTTTGCCCCGACTAGTTCTCCTGATCCTATGGTCAGATTTCAATGAAACTTGGTAGGAATGATCATTACCAAGCCTAGTTGCGCATATCGCCTTGTTCCAGTTGAATGATTTTCGGCTGATTTATGGCCCTTTCGCCAGTGGGGGAGACATCTGTTTTCACTAAAAAGAACTCCAGTTCTAACTTGGTATGTTTATTTAGGGACTTTAGGCACACCATAATTATATAAAGGGGCTCCTCTACAGGGGTGCAACTTGCAGTAATTTATTATAACGGAGTTTCCGCCTTGTGATGCCAACTCCCTCCATACCCTTTGAGTTTTCATGTTCAGGAGTCGTGTATTACTTAGTTAAGTAGTAAGGATGTGTAGATCATCTATGCACAATGTTTTCACATTTTGGTTCCATCCCCTAGGGGGTAATCGGGTAAAAAAAACCCCACACAATTTACTTTGTCCAACTGTGGATGCATTTGTAAAAGGGGTTTTGTTACTCTAGCATAAAGGGGCCCCCTCTACTAATGGGTACTTGTAGTTAATATATGTTCGACTGCCACTTTGCTCAATGCAGGGCAAAGAGTGTTGTCATGTGCCACAATTAATATTCACCAACCCAACCATGGACTCCATAAAACCAGTAGAGCGATACAGGCCCTCAGAAACAGTGACCTTGACCATAAATGCAATTCAAAACTTGCTTTTTATATAAGCCACCTACACACCAACTTTCAGGCCAATATCTCATGCCTAAGTAAAGTTGATGAGCAGAAACAATTGTTCTGTTTCAGTAACAGTGAACTTGTTCTTGAACCCAGTGACCTCAAATGCAATCCCAAGCTTCCTTTTCAAATAAGCTACCAACCCATTAAGTTTCATTACACGTCTCCTTCCAAAGTAAAATTATTGAGCAGAAACCATTTTTCTATTTTCAGCAAGAGTGACCTTGACCCCAGTGACCCCAAATGCAATCCCAAGCTTCCTTTTCATATAAGCTACCTACATATGTAGTTTAATTCCAATATCTCATTTCTCTAACTAAAGTTATTGAGCAGAAATAGGAATCTGTATGATGGTAAGAGTAACGCTCAGTTCCCAGATTCCTGTGTAACCTTCCACTGTGTCTGGGGCAGCTGGAAGATGAGAGTGTTGAGCTGTTCACACGACTGTCCCAACAAAGGCCCAAGGTCCCCTATACTTGTTTTCATTGTGCAGAAACCTTTTTTTCTATTTTTTAGTAATAGTGACCTTGACCCCAGTGGCCCCAAATGCAATCTCATTGCTTTTCATATAAGCTACCTACACACCAAGTTTCAGGCCAATACATTATTCCTAACTAAATTTATTGAGCTATTTTTAGTAAAGTGATCTTGACCCCAGTGACCCCAAAGTTTCCTGCTCATATAAGCTACCTACCCATAAAGTTTTAATTCCAATATCTCATTCCTGACTAAAGTTATGAGCAGAAACCATTTTTCTATTTTTAGTAACAGTGTATTTTGGGTACTTTTACAATTTCTGTTGAATTAGCAACCACTATTTTTGACACATCAATAAACAAAATAATGTGCATGATCTCCTCACTCCCTTTTACTTACACACATTTTTATTATCTTGAGCATTTCTTTTGTTATCAAAGGATCAGTATATTGTGTATTTTTACTATTTTCCATTGCCAAATTTTTGTCAAATCAACAAAACAAAATGTGCATAACCCCCTCATTGCCCTCTACCAACATGCTAAGTTTCATAAAAATATTTTAAGTACTTTTTCTATTATCACAGGATCCATATTTGTGGGACTGACGGACGGGGGCAAATCTAAAGTCCCCTCAGGTGACTAAGAACTTTACCCCAAACTGCTGAAATAATCTGAATTTAATATTTGAAAACTTCCGCAATTGTGTTACATCTTTCAATGACACTTCTTTGAAAAGTCGTGTGAACAGTTCAACACTCTCATCTTGCAGCCGCCCCAGACACAGTGTAAGGTTACACAGGAATCTGGGAACTGAGCGTTACTCTTACTTCCAGCTGCCCCAGACACAGTGGAAGGTTACACAGGAATCTGGAACTGCGCGTTACTCTTCCAGCCGCCCCAGACACAGTGGAAGGTTACACAGGAATCTGGAACTGCGCGTTACTCTTCCAGCCGCCCCAGACACAGTGGAAGGTTACTCAGGAATCTGGGAACTGCGCGTTACTCTTACCATCATACAGATTCCTATCCTTTAACACGCTTGTAGTATCGACTCTGATACTCTACACAGGACCGTCAGGTTCAGTCCCCTCCTTCAAGGGGACGTGTCTTGCCTAAGGACACACGAGAAGCCCAGTGATGCTTGAACCTGTGATGGCTGGAGTCCATCCTGCTATTCATTGGGCCAACCAGGGTCCCAACATAGGGCCCAAGGCCCCCTACTAAAAAAGTCGAAGAGAAATGCTTCAATTGATTGAATGGTGTTCAATATCATTTTCAGCACATTTTAGGCTATATATATATATATATATACGAGTCAATGTTTAGTGGTGCAGGCACTGCCAGGCAGACCACCCATTTATTCCTGGGTAAAACTAGTACTGAATACCTCCCTCTGTTCATAATTATGGATCTGCACTTTCTCACAAGTCGTGCTCCGGTGAGAGGGGAGGCGGTTTCCAATGCAGCGTCTTTACCCTCTTGGCAGAAATGCTTCAAGTATCTGGGAAGAGGATCAACAAGAAAACAAATATGAATCGTAGTGAAAAATTTATTTCTTATGTGGAAATAATCATAACAATACTTTAGGTGAAACTGGTCAGGGAGCACGGTATACACGTTAGTATTCCATGGCAGATGAAAGTATAAAACAAACAATAAGCAGTAAATCAACTCCTCTTGGTGTGTGAACAATACTGTCGCGGTTAGTTTTAATCATGCTTAACAGTAAATGTATTTTTATTCAGACGTGTCATGGTTCATACGTATATAAATATTAATGTAGCAGCATTGACCTTTGGTCCATTGTTATTTAGAGCAACACAGTCCGGATACCCTAGTTTGAACCTAACCAACTGCAAACTTCTACAGCCCTGCGACACAATACTTTCTAAAATATGTTTTTGCATACCCACTTATTTATCCATTTGTTTATTTGATCAAATACAAAGTTTCTCTCAAATAAGTCTGATGCAAAACAGAAAGTAGATGCCTTGTTAGTCTCTGTACCGGTAACAACGGCCTTCTACTATATCAATATACATTTATACAAAAAAATACAGAACCATAAGTCTGTCTTCAAGTGATTTTTTTCTTCAATACAACGCAAGGGTTCTTTTTGTGTGTGTAAACATTTTACCGAATTTGTCATTTTTTCACTTAACTTAATATCAAATAGTGTCTTTATCTATATATATCTATACACATCAAGAGAAACACTGTGCTTGTATTACACATCAAATACCGACATCATGCACGGACAAAACACGATAATCACGGTCGGTGGTTTTATATGGAATATTTTTCATGACAACTCACAGAAATTAAATGGGGTTGTACGTCCCATTACCACATCATATTAGGGGGATAATTTACATGTTTGGGAGTTTTCATGTTTTAGATACTTTACGAAACATACTTTGAACGTACATGTAGATAATACTGGAATCACCAGTGCCTCCAAAACATCAATGGGTAGAAACATACAAATATGCACAATTATAATTTACCAATGCATTTTTTTTAATATTCCCCGGTCAAATTAAATGTTCTTGAAACTAAAGCCATGAATTTCATGACCGTGGGTTTATAAAAAGTTAAACATGTTTTACAATATCAGTGGTTTAGAATGGAATATTTTACACCTGCCTTTACTATATACAGACATCTTTTGCATTCAAGACCCTATTTTCCAACAGAGTAAATGTTTGCTATGAATAAATAATTATGTAGGGCATGTTTACCTGTAATGTTAGGTTGAAATTCAACACACAAAATGATATGATTTTTATAATGAAGTAAATATAGGTCAGTTGCTATTTTAAAACAAGAATTGTTTTTGATCTGCATTTTAAAGGGACACACGGCAATCTTGATTTTGTCAAAAGTTGCAGCATCCCATTAGTTTTCCTACATCACATGCATTTGCTCCACCATTAATATTGATTATAGGAATAGTATAAAGCAAATTGTTTTTTTGCATATTATTGATTGTTGGTTATATTGCACCAATAATATATACTGAACCAAACAGCCAACACACCAGCAGACAATACCTTTAATATCTCGATCAATAAATCAAAACAAATTTCATTTTGAACAAGACAAATATCTCGCCAATAACGCCTAAATTAAAAAATATCGTTCCAATCACCTGTCTCCAACAGTAGCAGTCAGCATATAATAAGTTCATACATTAAAGGTATTGTCCACTGGTGCGTTAGCTGTTTGGTTCATTATATTCAAACCTATGGAAGAATAAGACGAAAAATTGAAAACTCAAAATTTCGTTTAATTATAAGCAAGCAGGCCTAAAGTCAAAGTGATACTGGATTAATAAACTGAAACACTAATTTTAATGCTTGATAAAAACTTCAAGATTGCCGTGTTTCCCTTTGAAGAGAGAAATTAAGTTTCTACATTTTTTTGTAAAACACCATGTATTAAAGATGAATAAACTCCAATATGGAATACTGTGTAAACAGGAATAAATGACTATCATTTGCGGAACGGTCGAACACGTGTCACTGAGAAGAGAAGGATATCATGAACATGAATGTAAATCAACAAACATCAGTACTATATTATAACAGAAACACTAATTCTACCAAGAACACGTCCATTATTTTATACAATTCAATAATCCACATAAATCAAAACAATATTTTTGTTCTCAAACAGTTAAAAATCACTTTCTGTATTCAAAATAATGTTTGCATAGATCCTAAACATAAACTATTAAAAAAATCATTTTCACTTTACGTCATCTATAAATACATTAAGTGTAAAAACCAGTAACATTAAAAGCAACGTCAAACCTCAACTACAATAAATGTTCAATACCAGTAATCGTATTTCACAATTTTTAATATCTTACTTTTGACATAAAATGATTTAAATACCTTAAATGTCAGAGTTCATATTTAATTTTGATTTTATAAAGTTTGCTAAAGAGATTTAAACTGAGCTTCTTACGAAATGGCAAAGAATACACGTTAGTGTGTAGCTTTCTTAAATTTACCTTGTTAATCAAGAGGGATTTCAGGTTCCATTCACATATAAGTTAGGTTATATTAAGACAGCATCCATAGAGGGAAATGCAGTGAAGGAGGAAGTTTTCTATTAGCCATGCCTCCGCCAGGGAAGAGGTTGCACTGGAGCTCCAAGGCGAAGGGTTAATTCACTGAGCTATCGAGACCGCTCTGAAGCTCAAAAGCATGAGGCCTAATTCCCAATTCACTGAGCTATACTTTTACCTTGTAAACATGCATATTTAATAATATAACCATAAATACAGCAGTTCATAATCATGTACATATTTATTACAGGGTTGAAAAGTAGTGTATCTAAGGAATGAACTGTGCCTGCCCAATAAGAGGGACAGCAACAACAACAACACAACACAGGATGGAATGAAAGAATATAGTTAGTATCAGTTGATATCACACACAAGATTAAGAAACATTCCCCGTAGTTTTTATTTATTAGTCAGATCCAAGTTTAAATGCGACAGAAAATGTAGTAGAACAGTACAAAAGGTAGTACGACAAAAATCAAATATTCGACAATATGGCTGCGAGTAGTTACAAGGTTGACAGACTCCCAATTTAAGATCACAATTCTTTATAGACTATATGTATATATTAATGTGTTTGTATATGTTCAAATAACTGCTATACAACACCTCAGATATACTCACGACTGCAATCAGAAGAACTAGTAACCGGTCGAAAATAAACTAAAACTAACACTAGAGGTGATGAATACCCCTGCTTAATGGGCCATAATTCTGTAATGAATTAGGCAATCAACAATGGGTGATGTAGAGGGACATCAGGCCATCAGTTGTTATGTGTTTATGAAGTTTGGGAACAACCGATTCAAAACTGTTTGAGGAATGAAAGTGAAATAAATGTGTTGCGCGACAAGTTACGCGACTGGACATTACGGACAGCGCGATTCCTATATAGCCAACACTTCACCTTGTGAAAGAGGGGTATAAATATTCAATGATCCGATCTTATATAAATGAACTGAAGACCCCTCTATATAGGGTATGCAAAATTAACAATACAAAAGTATAAACTGAATCACACATCTCATCTACTTTTACATAAAAAGGATCTTACGCGAGTCCTCATTTATTACTGAATTAATCATTAGTCGAATAATTGATCTTGACAGTACATTCAAGTACTTTTTACGTATTTGTATTTGGCATATAAACATCACATTTGACATTTGTTTTGTCTCTATATGAATTGTCACAACTCATTTGGCATCATAACATTAACGATACTGGAAACTAGACAACACAAACACAGGACCAATTGACATACATGTTATATGTAAAACAAAATGGATGTAAGGTTGGTTTATAAACCACACAACACAATCTTGAATGTCTCTCTCTGTAGGGATAGTCCATGGGTACTTCTTCCAATGATTAGGAATGAAACTCAACTGTACATATGTGGCACGTTCAGATCTCTAACCACTTGCCCCTTCTGGAAATAGAAATGAACTTGATGAAAATTGGCAATTAACAGATATAAGACCATTCATAGTACCAAACACTACAACCATGACATAAGCTACATACCTGGTTCCTTAAGATGCTGCAGGTCACCAGTCACTTTATCTTAACCGTTCATAATGGCGCCCAGCACTACAGCGATGATATAAACTACATACCTGGTTCCTTAAGATGCTGCAGGTCACCAGTCACTTTATCTTAACCGTTCATAATGGCGCCCAGCACTACAGCGATGATATAAACTACAAACCTGGTTCCTTAAGATGCTGCAGGTCACCAGTCACTTTATCTTAACCGTTCATAATGGCGCCCAGCACTACAGCGATGATATAAACTACAAACCTGGTTCCTTAAGATGCTGCAGGTCACCAGTCACTTTATCTTAACCGTTCATAATGGCGCCCAGCACTACAGCGATGATATAAACTACAAACCTGGTTCCTTAAGATGCTGCAGGTCACCAGTCACTTTATCTTAACCATTCATAATGGTGCCCAGCACCACAGCGATGATATAAACTACATACCTGGTTCCTTAAGATGCTGCAGGTCATCCATCAGTCACTTTATCTTAAAGGGGTTGACTATTTTCAAACAATGTTTATTTTTAAAGGTCTCTGAAAAACGTGAAAAAGCTGAAAGAATTATCAAAATGCCATGAAAAATATAGGCCATATGACCTATATAATTTGCAAAGAATCATAAATGGGATTGGCCATCTTGGAACGATGATGTCATCGCGCATTTTTACCATATATGGCATACTGACAAAATGTCTTTTATAGCAAAGAAAATCAGTGCAAATGAAAAATGAGCATACAATTTATACATTTTACATATGTAAATTTATTTTTAATCAATTTAGTGATTTTTTTTGCTTTCTAATGTATTTTGTCAATATGCTATATGTGGTAAAAAGGCGCGATGATGTCATTGTTCCAAAACGGCCGCCTCCATTTATGTTCTTCGTAATTTTCAAAATGACATATCTCCTTTATATTTCATGGCATTTTCATAATTCTTTCAGCTTTTTTCAAGTGAGTCCTTTTTTAATGAATCGTGTTTGAAAATAGTGCATCAACTCCTTTAACCATTCATGATGGTTCCCAGCGCTAAAGCAATGACATAAACTACATTACCTGATTCAAATCAACAACCAGTTTATCTTAACCATTCATAATGGTGCCCAGCACTACAGCGATGATATAAATTACATACATGTACCTGGTTCCTTAAGATACTGTAGGTCACCAGTCATTCTATTTTAACCATTCATGATGGTTTCCAGCACTACAGTGATAATATAAACCAGATACTAAATACCTTAAGAAGCTGCTGGTCACCAGTCCAGTCAGTTCCTCTTACCATTCATGGTACCCAGCACTACAGTGATGATATAAACTACATATCTGGTTCTTTAAAGGGGTTGATGCATTATTTTCAAACATAGTTTATCTTAAAGAGCTCTGAAAAACTTGAAAAAAGCTGAAAGAATTATCAAAATGCCATGAAAAATAAAGGAGATATGACCTATTGAAAATTTGGAAAGAACATAAATGGAGGCGGCCATCTTTGAACGATGACGTCATCGCGCCGTTTAACCATATATGGCATATCGATAAAATGTATTTTAAAGCAAAGAAAATCACTGCAAATGAAAAATAATACTTAAATGTATACATTTTACATCTTTTTATTTATTTTTAATCAATTTGCAGTGATTTTCTTTGCTTTAAAATACATTTTGCCAATATGCCATATATGGTAAAACGGCGCGATGACGTCATCGTTCAAAGATGGCCGCCTCCATTGATGTTCTTTGCAAATTTTCAACAGGTCATATCACCTTTATTTTTCATGGCATTTTGATAATTCTTTCTGCTTTTTTCAAGTTTTTCAGAGCCCTTTAAGATAAACTGTGTTTGAAAATAATGCATCAACCCCTTTAAGATGCTGCTGGTCACCAGCCTGTTTTTCTTAACCATTCATGGTACCCAGCATTTCAACAATGACATAAATTACATACCCGGCATGACTTCAGTTACTCTGTTTTACTGAAATGTTTAGTAACAGTCGATTGCTACAAAATATGGACTAGGAGGGTGTTCCAAAGAACACTAGTGTCGCCTGCTTATTTCAGCAAATGCAATCCAACTATAATGTATGAAAGCAGGGGGTGCTACCCTTAATGAATTATGGAGATTTTTTTTTAAAAGTGTTAATGTTTATGAAAAGGGGCACACATCTGCATTGGATAATTGCTAAGGAAAAACTGTGTAAAATGTCATGACCATAGGTCTATACTTTGCCAAGTTATGAGCTATTTTAGGTCGCAGGTTAAAGTTTTATGAAAAGTGGCATAACTCTGCTAAAATGAAAATCAGAGTTATTGGTCTTGGGTAAATGTGTGTGAAGTTTGAGGAACATAGGTCAAATATTTCTTAGATATGGCCAATTATGAGCTTGGTTAGGTTGGTGGTTAAAGTTTTATGAAAAGGGGCACAACTCTGCTGAAATAAAAGTGTGATTTATTGGGCATGGGTAATAATATTCTGTGTGGTAAGATGAATAAATGTGTGAAGTTTCATGAACATAGGTCAAATACTTGTGTGGTAAGATGAATAAATGTGTGAAGTTTCATGAACATAGGTCAAATACTTGTGTGGTAAGATGAATAAATGCGTGAAGTTTCATGAACATAGGTCAAATACTTCTTAAGTTATCTGTTAAGTCAGAGTTATAGGACATGTGTAACAGCATTCCTTGGGTTAAGATGAAGGTGTGTGTGAAGTTTCATGAACATATGTCAAATACTTTTCAAGTAATGGCCAATGTTACTGTTAGGTTGCAGGTTAAAGTATGAGGGACGGACGCCAGACGACGACGCTGGATGACTGACAAAGTGATCCCTAAGTATCTGCCATGCTACGCAGGCAACACAACAATGGTTCTCAAAACCGTTTGCTAACTTTAGTTTAAGTTTTATCTGAAGTCATTCAGTTGTTAGATAACTTTTCAGTAAAACAAAGAATATAAACGCATGCCAGATACCAGCCATTTATGGAACCCTGTACTGCAATAACATAAACAAACCCGTTAGTTGAGATGTTGTGCGTCACCAGTCAGTTCACCTTAAACATCAATGGTACCCAGCACTGCTGGAAATAATATAAACAACATGCTGGTTCCTTGAGATGTTGCGGGTCACCAGCAAGTTTATCTTGAACATCCATGGTACCCAGCACTGATATAACAAACAACATACCTGGTTCCATGAGATGTTGCGGGTCACCAGCCCGTTCATATTGGACATCATGGTACCCAGCACTGATATAGCATACAACATACCTGGTTCCTTGAGATGTTGCGGGTCACCAGCCCGTTCATATTGGATATCATGGTACCCAGCACTGATATAGCATACAACATACCTGGTTCCTTGAGATGTTGCGGGTCACCAGCCAGTTCATCTTCTACATCCATGGTACCCAGCACTACAGCAGGGCCAGAATTGTTCTGTTGCTCCTGCACAAGCTTTTGCTGCAACTCCTCCTGATATACAATAGGAAAAAACACGTCTACAACTGGATGAGTCTTGTTTTAATTTACAAGGTTAATAATATACATGTAGGTGATATATTACACTAAATACTTTTTCTTTTCTTTCAAGGCGGCCATGGGGTCCTTTCTTTCCTATGAAATTAGGAAAGGGCCAACAAGTAAACTCGTCCAAATAGACACAGTTAATTGAGAATTTGATGAAAATGCAACAGATTATTTTATGAGGGACAGCCTAAGCAGGTAGTTTTTCGGAGTAAAATTATGCCATAGGACAAAGGGCTATTAATTAAAACATAACTGAGACCACAGGAAGGCAATTTAATAAACATCTATGGGTGAACCCTATTTTCCAAAATTTAATTATTTTAAACTCAATTTTGCATCTATGGGTGGATGTTCAATTTCAAAAGTGCCTTCCTAGGGTCCCATGTTTTAATGGAATAGCCCTGAACATTTGCAGTGTTTCAAAGTTAGTTGGCATTCCTTCTTTTCATTCGGTGTTCACACCCACAGGTTTTAATGCTCAATGACAAACAGTGCTTCCTCGTATAATTTTAAAACAGTAACAAACTAGAAATGTGTTCATGGGATATGGACACTCTACTGAAAACAATCAGCGGAAAACGTAAAATTTGAAGAAGAAGAGCCATAACGCCGGTGACACAAGGTCGACTTTGGCGCCGAATCGATATGGATCCTGACATCATAGGTACGCAAGCTGTAAAGTCTCAAAACAATCAGGTGAAAACCTTCGGAGGAGATAGACACAAACTTTTCAGGACGGATATAACTTTATATGTCCCCTGGTGGGGGCATGGAAACATGTAGCGATATGATAAAATGCAACTTACGGTAGACATAACAGTCAAGGAGGGTGGCAGATCATCCATAGTGATCACTTCGATGTCTCCATTCAGTATCTGTAACAGCAAGGAATACTCCACTTGTATATAGAGGAACTTTACATGAGTGCCTTGTTTATTATGAATTTATTATTAGAGTTAGATAAAATTATGATGCGAGGCTGTGCCAAGCTTCATATCAATTTTATCCAACGAGTTTATTAAATTCAATATTAACTAGGCACGAATGTGAGATTTTATATATTACATAACTTAAACAAAACAAGAGGCCCAAGAGGGCCTGTGGACGCTCTACTGGCTAATATGGCTCTTATAACATCAATGAAGCGAGTGACTATCGTCTTAAAGAGGCAAAATATAGGATTTTTAACTAAATCAAGAGCCATACCTCCACCATTACTGGTCTGATCTGGTTTTCGAACTTGGCCAGTAGAGATAATAAAAAAAAAAATAAAAAAAATAATAATAAAGAAACAAAAATAATAAAATAAAAAAAAGTAAAAAAATCTGGTAAAGTTTGGTAAAGATCAGATGAAAACTGAAGGGCCTATCACCTTAACGAGGCAAAATATAGCATATTTAACTAAATCAAGGGCCATAACTCCGCTGTTACTGGTCCGATCTGGTTTTCGAACTTATCATTGACATTAAAAATCTGGTAAAGATCAGATGAAAAATGAAGGCCCCATCGTCTTAAAGAGACAAAAGTTAACGACGGACAACGGACAACTCAGCATCCCTCCAGTCAGTAGAGCCAGTAGAGCTAAAAATGCTCAGATGGAACTTTTTTTTTTTATTGTAGCTTCCTATATATAACTGTGTGTCAGTTGATGACGTCGTATGTTCACTTGATCTTCTCTGTACACCAGCGAAAAACAGAAATACGTCGTCGATTTCTGTAATCTGGTATTTTAAACGGTTACAAAAATTGACGCGGCAATTCTGATGCACACCAAGCTGAACAAAAAGGACCGAACGATGATTCGACCTTTTATATCACTGGTGTAATTCGACAAATATATCCTGGCTTTATTACACTCCCACACCGTGATGTGGTAACTCTTCATACTAGCACCACTATCAAAAGTTACACACATACAGATATCAAGCCTGAATGCTATCGAAACTTCTGTTGTTTTTAAACCAGTTTTTTGTATCTCAACGTAACAATTAAATTTCATTCTAGTCATAGAATATCTGAAAAATATCTGAAAACACACTTACGTCACCATTCATAAGCTCTGATGAGTGGGATTCCAGTTTTCCATTGCTGGCTCCCTGATCAGCATCCTTGCTGCCCTGGTCTCCCAGCTGGGCTGAAGAAGCATGCCACTGTGTACCGTCCGCCCCCTCCGTGACCCAATCCTCTGCTGTGCCGTCCTGCTGAGTGCCATCATCTTCAATGTCGTCGGTGTAGTTGATACGTCGGGCATTGATGGACACGGCTGTCTCGCTGGGGTCCTCATTACTCTGAGATTCATCATCGGCACTCTCGTCATCCTCGTCACTGCCAATCCTGGATAACATATTGTCAATTAACAATCTGGAACAGTGCACTAGATATACTGATCATCCTTGTCACTGCCAATCCTGGATAACATATTGTCAATTAACAATCTGGAACAGTGCAGTGCACCAGATATACTGATCATCCTTGTCACTGCCAATCCTGGATAACATATTGTCAATTAACAATCTGGAACAGTGCAGTGCACCAGATATACTGATAATCCTTGTCACTGCCAATCCTGGATAACATATTGTCAATTAACAATCTGGAACAGTGCAGTGCACCAGATATACTGATCATCCTTGTCACTGCCAATCCTGGATAACATATTGTCAATTAACAATCTGGAACAGTGCAGTGCACCAGATATACTGATAATCCTTGTCACTGCCAATCCTAGATAACATATTGACAATTAACAATCGGTAACAAGGTGCACCAGACATACTGGTGTCCCGTACTTCCTCACAGCCAAAGCTTGGTTTCGCTAGAGGGGTCAGTTATGATATTAGCACATAGATTCTCACCTGGTAAAATGTCTGGTTTCGCAAGTGGGCCAGTTATGACATTAGCACATAGATTCTCACCTGGTATAATGTTTGGTTTGCTAGGGCCCAGTTATGACATTAGCACATAGATAAGGCTTGGTCGCGCTAGGGACCAGTTATGACATTATCAAATATTCTCACCTGGTATAAGGTTTGGTCTCGCTAGGGGCCAGTTCTATCTTGAAGGGCGATTCTGGGTCTTCATCTTGTTCTTTCTCATACTGGATCTCATTGGCAAGCTCATCATCTCTGGCCTGAAACATAGGCATATAGACATAGACATATAAACACAGACATATAAATATATATATTTGTGTTATTGATGACAAGATTTATTATCCACAGCACTACCATTTTAAAGGGACACGCAACAACTTGATATTTTTTTAGAACTCATGGCGTCATTTGCATATTACTACTTGGCTAATAACATCAATCTACCTATAGTAGAATACTGAAGAACAAGAAATAAATGCCCCAGAAGTTCATTTGACCTCCAGTTGTGATCCTGTCCTTTGAAAATATCTGATTCCTGCGCATGATACACCTTCTCATTGCGATTAACATTTATGTGAAGCTATGGCTGAGACGCGATTGTCTCGAATGAACAAACGAAGTAACAGACGGACAGTGCAATTACTATATGTCCACTCCCTACGAGGGTATACAAATTGACCTCTAAATTGTATTACCATTCATTTAAATATACTGAAGGTGTGAAATCAATAATTTAAGGTGCTAAATTTAATACTTGATAAATACCCCAAGATTGCCGAATGTGCCTTTAAGAAAAAAAAGCTAAATTCATTGGATCACCTATCTACCCCACCCTGTCCTAATTTCATATTCTTTCCGAATATTTGTTTCTGCATTATTTATAAATTTTTCTATCAACTACTGCACAAGCAAGGATAGACAACAATCCAGTAAGAATGTTGATCTAAAATCTATCACAGGTGACAGAATATAAACCCAGTAACCACCATCTGTTTGCCCAAAATCTACTGATCTATAATGAAGGCCAATGGAATCAGGATTTAAATTCTTTCCAAGTTGACGGCTTGTCAGTCAGACATGTTCCATATCTGTTGGCCACTGACTGATTGCTCTAAGTTTATACCTGAAGCCATCCTTAAACGATAATTTGTTTGCTGTTTCCAAACCTAGGGATTTCTTAAGTGGATAGATGAATTTTTGTTTCTTTCTGAAGACAGTACAAAATTCGTGAAATTCTAAAGATAGCAAAAAGAATGTATGTACATAAACACGACTACTATAAAAAGTTGTGGGACTGTTTCTTATATATGGATAGGTAGGGAAACAGTAAACCCACATGTTGTGATTGGCCCCTAGCTTGATTTATCTCCCTGTGAAAGATCAACTACCTTGCCCAGTTCCTCCTCCTCGGTCTGTGTGGCGCGAGTCTCATCTTGGTTATCCTGCTCATCTTCGTCGTCAGAGGCGTTGGCTGTTGATGACTCCGTGGTGTCCGACTCCTCCTTGTCTTTATCGTCGTCTTCCTCCTGCTGAAATGAAGGCGAGCATGTGAGGTACAAGGACATGGAGGCGAGCATGTGAAGTACAATGACATGGAGATGAGCATGTGAAGTACAATGACATGGAGGCGAGCATGTGAAGTACAATGACATGGAGATGAGCATGTGAAGTACAATGACATGGAGATGAGCATGTGAAGTACAATGACATGGAGGCGAGCATGTGAAGTACAATGACATGGAGATGAGCATGTGAAGTACAATGACATGGAGATGAGCATGTGAAGTACAATGACATGGAGATGAGCATGTGAAGTACAATGACATGGAGGCGAGCATGTGAGGTACAATGACATGGAGGCGAGCATGTGAAGTACAATGACATGGAGATGAGCATGTGAAGTACAATGACATGGAGGCGAGCATGTGAAGTACAATGACATGGAGATGAGCATGTGAAGTACAATGACATGGAGATGAGCATGTGAAGTACAATGACATGGAGATGAGCATGTGAAGTACAATGACATGGAGATGAGCATGTGAAGTACAATGACATGGAGATGAGCATGTGAAGTACAATGACATGGAGATGAGCATGTGAAGTACAATGACATGGAGGCGAGCATGTGAAGTACAATGACATGGAGGCGAGCATGTGAAGTACAATGACATGGAGGCATGCATGTGAGGTACAATGACATGGAGGCGAGCATGTGAAGTACAATGACATGGAGGCGAGCATGTGAGGTACAATGACATGGAGGCGAGCATGTGAAGTACAATGACATGGAGATGAGCATGTGAAGTACAATGACATGGAGATGAGCATGTGAAGTACAATGACATGGAGATGAGCATGTGAAGTACAATGACATGGAGATGAGCATGTGAAGTACAATGACATGGAGATGAGCATGTGAAGTACAATGACATGGAGATGAGCATGTGAAGTACAATGACATGGAGGCGAGCATGTGAAGTACAATGACATGGAGATGAGCATGTGAAGTACAATGACATGGAGATGAGCATGTGAAGTACAATGACATGGAGATGAGCATGTGAAGTACAATGACATGGAGGCGAGCATGTGAAGTACAATGACATGGAGATGAGCATGTGAAGTACAATGACATGGAGATGAGCATGTGAAGTACAATGACATGGAGATGAGCATGTGAAGTACAATGACATGGAGGCGAGCATGTGAAGTACAATGACATGGAGATGAGCATGTGAAGTACAATGACATGGAGGCGAGCATGTGAGGTACAATGACATGGAGATGAGCATGTGAAGTACAATGACATGGAGATGAGCATGTGAAGTACAATGACATGGAGATGAGCATGTGAAGTACAATGACATGGAGATGAGCATGTGAAGTACAATGACATGGAGATGAGCATGTGAAGTACAATGACATGGAGATGAGCATGTGAAGTACAATGACATGGAGATGAGCATGTGAGGTACAATGACATGGAGGCGAGCATGTGAAGTACAATGACATGGAGGCGAGCATGTGAAGTACAATGACATGGAGATGAGCATGTGAAGTACAATGACATGGAGATGAGCATGTGAAGTACAATGACATGGAGATGAGCATGTGAAGTACAATGACATGGAGATGAGCATGTGAAGTACAATGACATGGAGGCGAGCATGTGAAGTACAATGACATGGAGGCATGCATGTGAAGTACAATGACATGGAGGCGAGCATGTGAGGTACAATGACATGGAGATGAGCATGTGAAGTACAATGACATGGAGGCGAGCATGTGAAGTACAATGACATGGAGGCGAGCATGTGAAGTACAATGACATGGAGATGAGCATGTGAAGTACAATGACATGGAGGCGAGCATGTGAAGTACAATGACATGGAGATGAGCATGTGAAGTACAATGACATGGAGGCGAGCATGTGAAGTACAATGACATGGAGGCGAGCATGTGAGGTACAATGACATGGAGGCGAGCATGTGAGGTACAATGACATGGAGGCGAGCATGTGAGGTACAATGACATGGAGGCGAGCATGTGAAGTACAATGACATGGAGGCGAGCATGTGAAGTACAATGACATGGAGATGAGCATGTGAAGTACAATGACATGGAGGCGAGCATGTGAAGTACAATGACATGGAGGCGAGCATGTGAAGTACAATGACATGGAGATGAGCATGTGAGCTACAATGACATGGAGGCGAGCATGTGAGGTACAATGACATGGAGGCGAGCATGTGAAGTACAATGACATGGAGGCGAGCATGTGAAGTACAATGACATGGAGATGAGCATGTGAGCTACAATGACATGGAGGCGAGCATGTGAGGTACAATGACATGGAGGCGAGCATGTGAGGTACAATGACATGGAGGCGAGCATGTGAAGTACAATGACATGGAGGCGAGCATGTGAAGTACAATGACATGGAGATGAGCATGTGAAGTACAATGACATGGAGGCGAGCATGTGAAGTACAATGACATGGAGGCCAGCATGTGAAGTACAATGACATGGAGGCGAGCATGTGAAGTACAATGACATGGAGGCGAGCATGTGAAGTACAATGACATGGAGATGAGCATGTGAAGTACAATGACATGGAGGCGAGCATGTGAAGTACAATGACATGGAGGCGAGCATGTGAAGTACAATGACATGGAGGCGAGCATGTGAAGTACAATGACATGGAGGCGAGCATGTGAAGTACAATGACATGGAGGCGAGCATGTGAAGTACAATGACATGGAGGCGAGCATGTGAAGTACAATGACATGGAGGCATGCATGTGAAGTACAATGGAATGGAGGCGAGCATGTGAAGTACAATGACATGGAGGCATGCATGTGAAGTACAATGACATGGAGATGAGCATGTGAAGTACAATGACATGGAGATGAGCATGTGAAGTACAATGACATGGAGGCGAGCATGTGAAGTACAATGACATGGAGGCGAGCATGTGAAGTACAATGACATGGAGATGAGCATGTGAAGTACAATGACATGGAGATGAGCATGTGAAGTACAATGACATGGAGGCGAGCATGTGAAGTACAATGACATGGAGATGAGCATGTGAGTACAATGACATGGAGATGAGCATGTGAAGTACAATGACATGGAGATGAGCATGTGAAGTACAATGACATGGAGGCGAGCATGTGAAGTACAATGACATGGAGGCGAGCATGTGAAGTACAATGACATGGAGGCGAGCATGTGAAGTACAATGACATGGAGGCGAGCATGTGAAGTACAATGACATGGAGCTGAGCATGTGAAGTACAATGACATGGAGGCGAGCATGTGAAGTACAATGACATGGAGGCAGCATGTGAAGTACAATGACATGGAGGCGAGCATGTGAAGTACAATGACATGGAGGCATGCATGTGAAGTACAATGACATGGAGATGAGCATGTGAAGTACAATGACATGGAGATGAGCATGTGAAGTACAATGACATGGAGATGAGCATGTGAAGTACAATGACATGGAGGCGAGCATGTGAAGTACAATGACATGGAGATGAGCATGTGAAGTACAATGACATGGAGGCGAGCATGTGAAGTACAATGACATGGAGGCGAGCATGTGAAGTACAATGACATGGAGGCGAGCATGTGAAGTACAATGACATGGAGGCGAGCATGTGAAGTACAATGACATGGAGGCGAGCATGTGAAGTACAATGACATGGAGGCGAGCATGTGAGGTACAATGACATGGAGGCGAGCATGTGAAGTACAATGACATGGAGGCGAGCATGTGAAGTACAATGACATGGAGGCTGAGCATGTGAGGTACAATGACATGGAGGCGAGCATGTGAGTACAATGACATGGAGATGAGCATGTGAAGTACAATGACATGGAGGCGAGCATGTGAAGTACAATGACATGGAGGCGAGCATGTGAAGTACAATGACATGGAGGCGAGCATGTGAGGTACAATGACATGGAGGCGAGCATGTGAAGTACAATGACATGGAGGCGAGCATGTGAAGTACAATGACATGGAGGCGAGCATGTGAGGTACAATGACATGGAGGCGAGCATGTGAAGTACAATGACATGGAGGCGAGCATGTGAGGTACAATGACATGGAGGCGAGCATGTGAAGTACAATGACATGGAGGCGAGCATGTGAAGTACAATGACATGGAGATGAGCATGTGAAGTACAATGACATGGAGGCGAGCATGTGAAGTACAATGACATGGAGGCGAGCATGTGAAGTACAATGACATGGAGGCGAGCA